>WNGS01006636.1:8790471-8811224 GCA_020271785.1 Procambarus virginalis
GCCTGAGATCACTACTTACTACCGCACCCAGGTCTCTTCTAACGTACAGGCCTGAGATCATTACTTACTACCTCACCCAGGTCTCTTCTAATGTACAGGTATGAGATCACTACTTACTACCTCACCCAGGTCTCTTCTAATGTACAGGCCTGAGATCACTACTTACAACCACACCCAGGTCTCTTCTAATGTACAGGCCTGAGATCACTACTTACTACCGCACCCAGGTCTCTTCTAATGTACAGGCCTGAGATCACTACTTACTACCACACCCAGGTCTCTTTAATGTACAGGCCTGTGATCACTACTTACTACCTCACCCAGGTCTCTTCTAACGTACAGGCCTGAGATCATTACTTACTACCGCACCCAGGTCTCTTCTAACGTACAGGCCTGAGATCATTACTTACTACCACACTCAAGTATCTTCTAATGTACATATATAAACTCCTGTATTATTCATCCAGTAACTTGCTTTTAAATTGTTCTTTCTAATATGTATTCCAATCATTTATCAACATTACAATTTATCTGCCATTCGTTAACTGTGGAAGCCTCGTAGGAATATTCGACACAGGCTCGAATTGTGGAAGCCTGGTACGAATATTCGGGACTTACGAATGGCTCACAGCGTTGCCTACAGCCTCAGTTCCACTATAGCTTAACAGGACCCAGTGCCAGGAAACGGGATCCACAAATGAACCATTGACTTTGTCGGTTCTGTTGCATCAGTCTGAAGCCAGGGCCGTAGCCAGGTTCTAGACTCAGGGGGAGCGATCATATATAAAATAGGCGTCATGCCACGTATCAAATAATTTTAAGTTCATTACACATTTTGATTTTGTGTATTAATTAAAAACACAAGGAAGATACAGTTTTAAAGGAAGTACATAAATGATAAAACCTAAAAAACATTAATGTAATTCTATATGGCTTGCTAGCATAATTTTTGTTTATATTTCTTTCTAACATACATTAAGATGATTAACTTTTGATGGTGCCATAAAAATAAGGGGCCAGATTCACGAAAGCACTTACGCAAGCACTTACGAACATGTACATCTTTCTCAATCTTTGACGGGTTTGGTTACATTTATTAAACAGTTTACACGCATGAAAACTTCCCAATCAACTGTTGTTATTGTTATAAACAGCCTCCTGGTGCTTCGGAGCTCATTAACTGTTTAATAAGATGTACAGGTTCGTAAGTGCTGTCGTGAATCTGGCCCAAGGTTCTTATTCTAAAGTTATATAAGAGGCCTTTTCCGGCTAGAACGATGGTAACTAAAAAAAATCACTGAGGGTATTTACTATAGTTTTTATTGAGAAGTTGATATAGATCAAATAATAAAAAGAGAAAACTTTAGTCAAGAAATGTTCAGTTCAAGAAAACTTTAGTTCAAGAAAACTTTCGTTCTCGAAAACTTTAGTTCAAGAAAACTTTAGTTTAAGAAAAATTTAGTTTAAGAAAACTTTAGTTCAAGTAAACTTTAGTTAAAAAAAACTTTAGTTTAAAAAAACTTTAGTTTAAAAAAAACTTTAGTTTAAGAAAACTTCAGTTCAAGAAAAATTTAGTTCAAGAAAGCTTTAGTTCAAGAAAACTTTAGTTTAAGAAAACTTTAGTTTAAAAAAACTTTAGTTTAAGAAAACTTTAGTTTAAAAAACTTTAGTTTAAGAAAACTTCAGTTTAAGAAAACTTCAGTTTAAGAAAACTTCAGTTCAAGAAAGCTTTAGTTCAAGAAAACTTTCGTTCGAAAACTTTCGTTTAAGTAAACTTTAGTTCAAGTAAACTTCAGTTCAGGTTACCAATAAGGCTACTGATAACGGTGACCATAATCTTGCTGATAATACTGATTGGTTCCAGGACTTATGTTTCTCAGAGTGTCCAAGAACGTTATCACAGACGGCATGACAGCCTCGGCAGCACCCAGTCTCTCCAGGTCCTCCTTGTTGACGTTGGCGCCACCAACTCCTGCCGAGGCCTCCAGAACCCTGCGGGTGAAGGGCACGAACGCCAGCATCACTTGCTTGGCTCGCTCAGGATCCTTGGAGTCGCCACTCCCCACGAGCTTGAAGAAGTCCCCCACTTCCTTGAGAATGTTGGCGACGTTCCCGTTGTTTGAGCTGGGTTGTCCATAGTCCGGCTTCACTACCCTAGGGGTTTGGTAGGCCTGGTCAAGCTGGGGGTAGTTCTGGTTGTCCTGGTGGTAGTTCTGGGCCATTACTGATGCCACAGAGGCTAACAGGGCCGAGTACAAGATGCTCTGTGGACAGAAAAAATGTATTTATGTAATTATTGTTAGCATTCAAAGTTATATCTTGCTGTTGTTTTTATTGTTTTTATAATGAAATATGATGTGTAACAGGCGTTTAAAATAACCAATCAGTGTAAGGCTCACGCAGGTATTCAGTTGGCAACAGCTGTGAATATCACAAGCTTGTCAGTTTGACTACCTACGGCAGCGTCTCTAGCATGACACTTGGTCACAATATAAACAGAAACACGTTCACTCAGATTACTGTTTGACACTTGGACATATTACATTATTTCCCATGAATACAGAGTGATATAAACCAAGACGAAACAGAGCATCGAACTGACTCAACTGAACACAGCAACAATCTCCTCTGGAAACGGTACATTTCGCCTAGAAACTACAATATCTGTCTGAAAACCGTTAAACTCACTTGGCAACAGCGATACTCCTCTGGAAAACGGGAAACCCGCCTGGACACAGGATAACGCTTGCATACTGCTTATTGTATGGCCACTGTAACACTTCGACATACTACAACATTCTTCAGATCACAGAGTGATAAACACCTACATGCAGCAAGACTCCCAACTGATTCAACTAAACACAGCAAAACATTCGACTGAAAACCACGAAACCTGGCCAGAAAACGTGAGACCCGCCTGGACACAGTGTTACACACCTTCAGACACATGTTGTGAGGACGGTGTTGGTGTAGTGAGGAGCCGTCACTGTGCTCATATATACAGGTTGCTCCAAGTCTCCTCCCTCACAGTCACGCTTACAGCCACAAGGTCGCGGCTGTGGTTTCCAGTCTTATTTTTACACAGCATTTGCGTCGGCATTAAGTACCCGTTTCCTAGAACTGAAAGTCTCTAAATATATACTAAGAGCGAGAAATATATGCGCCACATAGCGCTCCTTATGAACGTGGTTCAGTTCGTCGTGAGGCATTTTAAGTCGTAAAAATAGAACAAAAAGTGTTCTAAAGAGAATTAAAATTAAAATAATAACATATTAAGCATGCAATACATGACAAAACCTTAGCACTGCGTCAAACTCCACCACAGCCACACGCATTATATATTTATATTTCTGGGTCAAGCGAAACTCAGACTTGGAATGGTTATATAAATTTTATTACTTAAATTGTTAAGGAAATTAGTTAGTGACCTGTACCCTAACAGATAAAAATGAAATATTGCAACTTAAAGTACACGCATAACTTAATAATAATTAATTAGTAATAATAACAAAATAATAAATGTACCAATCCAGATAGTACATGATACCTTCTTGCCAAATAGACAATGGAAAATCAATTACAGTAGAAAATTTGTCACTTGTAAATAAATGACAGTTAGTTGACAGTGGGAATTAATTGCCAATGAAAATCACGAGAGTGCAAAATTACACTAATTAATTGCCAATGAACTATTTGGCAGTATTCTTTGCAAGATGGGTGGGCCGGGCGCGAGGGAAGTTCAAGTTCAAGATGTTTATTGAGACAAGAAAGAAATACATTTCAAAGGGTTAGAGGATAGAGGATAGAGGATATTAGGCTATTTCTACCCCCCAAAGGTGCGAGGGAGGAGAGCGGGCAGGCAGCAGCCAGGCCAGTAGATGCAGGCGTCATGCAGAAGAGACGGTCCAAGTAGACAAGAATCCAACCAGAGGCGCCCGGAGGCGTGGGTTGAGGCACCGACACCAGGCATGAGAAGTCTGAGAGTAAAGTGGCAGAATAAATGAAATTGGTGAAACAAAATGGAAATTGGAAAGCAGGCGAATAAGGCAAATCGGGACGAGAATCGTCCCGATTTACAGTGTCTACAGGCGGGCGGGCGGGCGGGAGCGCCACTGCCGGCGGCCACACAGGAAAAAATGAACACTATGAACACCGGGAAAAGAACACAACAACAACAACAACAATAATACAGGCCCCGCGAAGGCACAGCAGGAAAACATATATAACAGCCAAGTCGGGGGCGGAGAGTAAAGCTCAGTGCAACACCTGGAATACCAATAAATATATAAATTAAATGTTCACACAAAGGGTGACTGTGGCGCCGGAGGGGCTCCGAGGGGACCAGGAGCGAGGGGAATAACACAAGCAATGGAAAGAAGGTGAAAGTGCAAATGCAAAACGAAAGAGGCCAAAAGGCAAGGAGGGAGGGAAGCAAAGTCGTAGAAAGGAAGACATGGCGAGACAGGAGAAGGCAAAGGCAGTCAGCGGAAGGTAGCCAGGACAATGCCCAGCCTGTTAGGGGAAACGAGGCATAACGACACAACAGGATTTTGCCCAACTGTTCCTGTACAGTATAGATATGTCGGTGATATCGTGTGTTTATGGTCCACTACTTTTGATCTTTCTGAGTCTCTTGATCAACGAAATGCTTTAGTCCCTTTCATTAAAATCATGATCGAAAAGGAGGAAAATGAGACTTTACTATAAATGAACAAATGCACAAGGGCCTTGATGAGGGTTCGAACCTACGCCCGGGATGTTCCCAGATGTGATATTGATATATCACGCTATTGTGATTTCTGTGTTTATTGGGGACTTTACTGTTTTCGTACATTAAAGATTCACAGGATTAAAAGATCTTTTAAGTTTAATGCTAACAGAAATTCTACCAGTGTGTGTTCGTAAGTACATTATTATTCCAACTTATATATTATACAAATATTAAACTTAAAGTTTCGGTGTTCTCTTCCATGTTTTTGACAGTGCTTCGAGTTTGTATTCCAAAATTCCGTCGATGAAGTAATGGCCAAAATACGGGAAAATTGGGACCAAGTTGCAATATCCAAAAGCAGTCTTAGACTCTTCGTTGCGATAGGCAAAGCAAATTTTGTATAACCACAAACCTAAGATCAACCTTGACTTAAAAACTTCCTTGTGTTACCCTCTTTTTGAAGGACTTGGGTAAACGTTTCACAGGCTTTTATGATCTTTTAATGTCAATATTATTCTCAAAAACAACAATAGAGTAAAATCTATTTTAATTAAGAACTCGCCTATTGCTTCAGCAGGATGTGTCTATTCGATGTCATGCAAATATGGTGACCTTGAATACATCAGACAGACGGCCAGAACACACGCGCGTCTCCCAACATCGATATTCAACAAGAACCGTCTAAGGCAACGAGCCTCTAAGTTAGCACTGCTGATCACGCCATCGAAAGATCTTGCCTCCAAAACAGTCTACTGCAGAGGCTTCGTAGAAAAGGAATTTGATTGAGACCACCTTAATCAGTCATTGCTCCAATACCTTAAATGTTGGTCATAGTCTGTTTTGTCTTCATCCATGGTTGGTTGGTTGTCAGTATTGAATAAATGTTCAGGTCAGCATAGGTAGTTTTCTCTCCCTTTGCTTACTACCGTTTAGGTCATTAAATGTATTGCTTCCTCTGTCCTATATTTTTTGCCACATGTATGTTTAGGTAAAATTATTTTATCTATTCATGATTCTTGGCCTGCTGATATTTTAAATGTAAACCGGGGATGAAAATATGCGTCAAAGAGGATTGCAACAATGTTATTGCAAATTTCCTTCATGCCTTGAAAATATGCATTTCGTTTTTGTGCCCTGCATACAGTGACACNAAATGCGCCACCCAATTCCGGTCAATGTGTTTCAGGAGTCTCTTCAATTGATTTCCTCTCCGTAAAAAAATGCAGTGATTTAGCCTAACCAAAAGCAGGAAAACCTAGGCTACCCACCTACTCTCTCTCTCTCTCTCTGCTCGTCCATGGAGACGCAGGGGTAACTTAAGTGGGTAAGTTTCAAATCGTATAATCATGTTTTTCCTCGCGGAGGGCGAGGGAAGACATGATAATACCAATGGAAACGATTACAAATGATTTAAACCAAGAACAGACCATTAGATCCAAACTAGATTGTTAGTTTATAAAAAGCTTAAGCTGATACAAGCAAAATAATGCGTGGGCTAGAGGTAAAATACTTGTCAGTTAAATTGTTTAAAGTTTTTACAAAGTTATACTGAGCTGTATTATTTGGTAATTTGATATATATTTACTGTTTGATTAAAACCAATTTTGTATCATTTGGCTGAAAACGTTTGTTTATAATTATAAAACCGTTGTTTCGAGTGATATTAGACAACACTAAATTGAATAATTTTTTGGAGGTCAAGATTGCCATGCCCTGTAATGATCTAAATAAAAGCATTAAATCGTCTCTTATTCTTCTTTCAAGATTGAATGACTAATGTTCTTTTTTAACGGGTGTTCGCATGATTTATTTCTAAATCTTGGTATAAGCTTTTGTTGCTCGATATTGAACACCTTCGAATTTTGCAATATTTTGTTTTAATTCAACAACCAAAACTATGTAATACTGCATTCCATTATATGGCGTACTAGTGAACAGTACAGATAGCTGAAAAAATTGTTTAGCAATTAATAACTATTTGATAAAATGCTATAAATTATGAATAAAATTAATACTATTTTTTTGTTTTGTTTTTTTCAAGAAAACTTATGAATAAAAGTTTAACATATTTCTCCGAAAGATTTCTCAATGAAACTGAATACTGTTAAGGCTTTGTCTAAGTCTCAGTGCACTGCTAACTTGGCCTGAGATCACTACTTACTGCCACACCCAGGTCTCTTCTAATGTACAGGTCTGAGATCACTACTTACTGCCACACCCAGGTCTCTTCTAATGTACAGGCCTGAGATCACTACTTACTACCACACCCAGGTCTCTTCTAATGTACAGGCCTGAGATCACTACTTACTACCGCACCCAGGTCTCTTCTAATGTACAGGTCTGAGATCACTACTTACTACCTCACCCAGGTCTCTTCTAATGTACAGGCCTGAGATCACTACTTACTACCACACCCAGGTCTCTTCTAACGTACAGGCCTGAGATCATTACTTACTACCACACCCAGGTCTCTTCCAACGTACAGGCCTGAGATCATTACTTACTACCGCACTCAGGTCTCTTCTAATGTACATATATAAACTCCTGTATTATTCATCCAGTAACTTGCTTTTAAATTGTTCTTTCTAATATGTATTCCAATCATTTATCAACATTACAATTTATCTGCCATTCATTAACTGTGGAAGCCTCGTAGGAATATTCGACACAGGCTCGAATTGTGGAAGCCTAGTACGAATATTCGGGACTTACGAATGGCTCACAGCGTTGCCAACAGCCTCAGTTCCACTATAGCTTAACAGGACCCAGTGCCAGGAAACGGGATCCACAAATGAACCATTGACTTTGTCGGTTCTGTTGCATCAGTCTGAAGCCAGGGCCGTAGCCAGGTTCTAGACTCAGGGGGAGCGAGCATATATAAAATAGGCGTCATGCCACGTATCAAATAATTTTAAGTTCATTACACATTTTGATTTTGTGTATTAATTCAAAACACAAGGAAGATACAGTTTTAAAGGAAGTACATAAATAATAAAACCTAAAAAACATTAATGTAATTCTGTATGGCTTGCTAGCATAATTTTTGTTTATATTTCTTTCTAACATACATTAAGATGATTAACTTTTGATGGTGCCATAAAAATAAGGGCCAGATTCACGAAAGCACTTACGCAAGCACTTACGAACGTGTACATCTTTCCTCAATCTTTGACGGTTGGTTACATTTATTAAACAGTTTACAAGGATGAAAACTTCCCATTCAACTGTTGTTATTGTTATAAACAGCCTCCTGGTGCTTCGGAGCTCATTAACTGTTTAATAATTGGAAAACCGCCAAAGATTGAGAAAAGATGTACAGGTTCGTAAGTGCTTTCGTGAATCTGGCCCAAGGTTCTTATTCTAAAGTTATATAAGAGACCTTTTCCGGCTAGAACGATGGTAACTAAAAAAAATCACTGAGGGTATTTACTATAGTTTTTATTGAGAAGTTGATATAGATCAAATAATAAAAAGAGAAAACTTTAGTCCAAGAAATGTTCAGTTCAAGGAAACTTTAGTTCAAGAAAACTTTCGTTCACGAAAACTTTAGTTCAAGAAAATTTTAGTTCAAGAAAACTTTAGTTCAAGAAAAATTTAGTTCAAGAAAACTTTCGTTCACGAAAACTTTAGTTTAAGAAAACTTTAGTTTAAGAAAACTTTAGTTTAAGAAAACTTTCGTTCACAAAAACTTTAGTTTAAGAAAACTTTAGTTCAAGTAAACTTTAGTTTAAGAAAACTTTAGTTCAAGTAAACTTTAGTTCAAGAAAACTTCAGTTCAGGTTACCAATTAGGCTACTGATAACGGTGACCATAATCTTGCTGATAATACTGATTGCTTCCAGGACTTATGTTTCTCAGAGTGTCCAAGAACGTTATCACAGACGGCATGACAGCCTCGGCAGCACCCAGTCTCTCCAGGTCCTCCTTGTTGACGTTGGCGCCACCAACTCCTGCCGAGGCCTCCAGAACCCTGCGGGTGAAGGGCACGAACGCCAGCATCACTTGCTTGGCTCGCTCAGGATCCTTGGAGTCGCCACTCCCCACGAGCTTGAAGAAGTCCCCCACTTCCTTGAGAATGTTGGCGACGTTCCCGTTGTTTGAGCTGGGTTGTCCATAGTCCGGCTTCACTACCCTAGGGGTTTGGTAGGCCTGGTCAAGCGGGGGTAGTTCTGGTTGTCCTGGTGGTAGTTCTGGGCCATTACTGATGCCACAGAGGCTAACAGGGCCGAGTACAAGATGCTCTGTGGACAGAAAAAATGTATTTATGTAATTATTGTTAGCATTCAAAGTTATATCTTGCTGTTGATTTATTGTTTTTATAATGAAATATGATGTGTAACAGGCGTTTAAAATAACCAATCAGTGTAAGGCTCACGCAGGTATTCAGTTGGCAACAGCTGTGAATATCACAAGCTTGTCAGTTTGACTACCTACGGCAGCGTCTCTAGCATGACACTTGGTCACAATATAAACAGAAACACGTTCACTCAGATTACTGTTTGACACTTGGACATATTACATTATTTCCCATGAATACAGAGTGATATAAACCAAGACGAAACAGAGCATCGAACTGACTCAACTGAACACAGCAACAATCTCCTCTGGAAACGGTACATTTCGCCTAGAAACTACAATATCTGTCTGAAAACCGTTAAACTCACTTGGCAACAGCGATACTCCTCTGGAAAACGGGAAACCCGCCTGGACACAGGATAACGCTTGCATACTGCTTATTGTATGGCCACTGTAACACTTCGACATACTACAACATTCTTCAGATCACAGAGTGATAAACACCTACATGCAGCAAGACTCCCAACTGATTCAACTAAACACAGCAAAACATTCGACTGAAAACCACGAAACCTGGCCAGAAAACGTGAGACCCGCCTGGACACAGTGTTACACACCTTCAGACACATGTTGTGAGGACGGTGTTGGTGTAGTGAGGAGCCGTCACTGTGCTCATATATACAGGTTGCTCCAAGTCTCCTCCCTCACAGTCACGCTTACAGCCACAAGGTCGCGGCTGTGGTTTCCAGTCTTATTTTTACACAGCATTTGCGTCGGCATTAAGTACCCGTTTCCTAGAACTGAAAGTCTCTAAATATATACTAAGAGCGAGAAATATATGCGCCACATAGCGCTCCTTATGAACGTGGTTNCAAAAACTATAATTTTCTTCATACCATAACTATTACGGATAATTATAATAGATAAATATGTATGTCTGAATAAACTTTCCTCTGAATTACTTATTGCCTTTAAATTTCGCATGCAATTTCACACACACCGTACGTACGTGTGCGCGCGTGCGTGCGCGTGCGTGTGTAGGGGTCTGGTAGCTGAGCTGACAGCGCACAGGACTTAATTCTGAGGCCCGGGTTCGATTCCCGGACCAGGCAGCAACAAATGGAGAAAGTTTCTTTCACCCTGATTGCCCTGTTACCTAGCACTAAATAGGTACCGGGGAGTTACACAGCTATTACGGAGCTGCTTCCTTGAGGGGGGGGGAGGGATTAATTAGTTACAGCTGATTGATTGACAGTTGAGAGGCGGGCCGAAAGAGCAGAGCTCAACTCCCGCAAGCACAACTGGGTGAATACACGCGCGCACGCTCGTTGCAGTAAGACAAACAAAATGTTATGCAAATCCTGTATATCTTTAATGTTTTCTAAATAAAAATTATTATTATTCGATTGTAACTCCTAAAACTAGTTTAAAAAACCAGTAACATTGACCGGATCAAGGCTAACAGGCTTCGTATATATATATATATATATATATATTATATATATATATATATATATATATACATTTTTTTATTTTGCAGGGATATTCCTGCGCGGGCCCTAAGCCTCTGGCTGGCCCACTAAGTTCCTTGTTTCTGTTTTACTTGGGCGGAGTATGAGTATTTATGACTCGTATGGTCGCTTCAGTAAGATTCTGTCCCATATGTTTACCAACTTCTGCTCTGTTGAATCCAAGTTGAAATCTTATTGGGTTTGTAACTGTGTACTGTGTTTGATAATGTTCCAGTGGTCTGTCGGACAGTGCTGTACCGAGGGGTGTACAGCAACACACATAAACCATGCCAGCAGAGTACAGTACAGCAGAGTACAGTACAGAGAGTACAGTACAGCAGAGTACAGTACAGCAGAGTACAGTACAGCAGAGTACAGTACAGCAGAGTACAGTACAGCAGAGTACAGTACAGTACGCCCTCTATACAGTTAATAAGCAGTTTAATGCCCTTCTCTTATGTGGGCGAAGCGCAGGGCATGGATGCGAGGATACAAAGTGATACGCATAAAAAAATAATAAACAGTTGGTAGCTAATTTTAAGCAAACCTTTGACAAATGTTATGATCCGCCAAGGCGGTCCAGGAGGCCCAGGCTCTAAAGGTAAAAAAAAAAAGAGCATAAATCCATATTCAATGCCGGAGTCCGGCCACGAAGGAGACAATCAAGACTGCAAGCTGAACCCCCCCCCCACAAACACATCCACCCCCCCACACACACATCCAACCCCCCCCCCCCCACAAACATGCCCACCCGCCCCCTCACACACATCTTTGGCTGTTTGGATATGAAAAACACAAAACGTTTAAATATTTCAGGAGCCATCCTCCTCGACTGCGACCCAAATTCTCGGCAGATATGCAGCTTCAAGTTTCCATTACAACTAAAACTGGAAACTCTCAGCCGCCTCAATTAAGATAACATCCAAGATGGAGCTATATTTTACATCAAAGCTTTCATAAATAGTATAATCAATTTCCTCAGATCCTTGCATTAAAATACTCAATAATCCCGACTTAGGAAAATTGATATTTAATCACTACATCTTCATCTATGATAATCACCTCAGTGGAAGAAAAAGTAACTTCGAGTCAATATTTGTCATGTGCAGTTGAAGGCGGGTATTTGCGCTGAATATCATGTTATCAGCGAAGAACAGCATCATCACAGGGAACAAGCACATGAACAGGAAAGAACGTCCATACAACGTGCTATACCAGTAAATAGAAAGCGAGAAAATAGTACAGTTGGGGGTGGTGGCAAGACTTGCGTGGGGGGAAGGGGGTTTAGGGAATAGAGTTGGGACCTTACACACCATCCACATGTACATAAAAGTGTCAGCCACACCAGGATTCTAACCTTAAACTGGCAAGTAAAACTAAACAAATGAGAATAGTTTCGACGCCTCTGAATCACATTATTGAATTAGTAACGGTAATCTGGACACGAGTTAAAACATACACGAAATCGATCAAAACCTTTCCAGTGTGTAATACTAAATAACAATAATAATTCATTGCGTTGGGGGACAGGCAGCCAGAGTGTATTCATACACGTTAGGTTTATATCCAGTTCGCCTCCCCCTCCCCAGGTCACAACCCCACAACAAGCTGACTGACTCGAGTACCTACTTACTGCTAGATGAACAGGTGCATTAGGTGATAGGAAAAACTGGAAAGATTTGTTTCCTGGGAAAAAAGGAATACAACAGAACATTGATGACAGAACGTTCTTCAATTATACAAGAACGAACAGTAACACCACACCACCCAGGATTGGACGATTCACATCTCATTCCGCACCCTTTCACTCCCCCATTCTCTCTCTCACCCCCCCAATCCATCCCCTCATGCAAGGTCTTGCATTTTTAGGTAACAAAAGCATTTTCAGTTCCATATTATTGTAAAACTATCATCAGCAAATTTCATGGATGTGGTGTGAAATATTCTCGGTTACGTCACTGATGGCGATGACGAAAAGGGTTGACAGCAGAGTTAGGGACTCCAGTTAAAACTGGAGGCGGTGAGAGAAAGAAATAACCGCAGAAGTGACCAGGACGAGCGCTAAACATCGGCTCCTTAGAGCAGTAAAAAAGCAGAGCAGCAATAGTTCATTGTTGTGAAAACACGGATCAATAGTCGTAGGTCATTAAATTTGGCATAAAAAAACACATCACATTGAATAACATTGTATTAGATTCCACTGAAGAAAAGAGTGAGGAACAGAGATAAAGAGAAATATCTAAGGGCAAAGATGGACACAAGAGACTAGGGAGAACCTTTACTTTGCGATGATTTGGCAGCTCAGCGTCCCCGTGGCCTGGTCCTCGACCAGACAATCAGGTTCAGCAAATTCAGGACGAGGAGACATGGAAAAATCCATCAAAGACGGTGGAGAGGGTAGCTGTGGAGACCACAGGCATGCCGACGGGGGTCCCGCGAGGGAGTTGCAGACGAGGGAGGTGCGGTCGAGGGAGGTGCGGTCGAGGGAGGTGCGGTCGAGGGAGGTGCGGTCGAGGGAGGTGCGGTCGAGGGAGGTGCGGTCGAGGGAGGTGCGGTCGAGGGAGGTGCGGTCGAGGGAGGTGCGGTCGAGGGAGGTGCGGTCGAGGGAGGTGCGGTCGAGGGAGGTGCGGTCGAGGGAGGTGCGGTCGAGGGAGGTGCGGTCGAGGGAGGTGCGGTCGAGGGAGGTGCGGTCGAGGGGTGCGGTCGAGGGAGGTGCGGTCGAGGGAGGTGCGGTCGAGGGAGGTGCGGTCGAGGAGGTGCGGTCGAGGGAGGTGCGGTCGAGGGAGGTGCGGTCGAGGGAGGTGCGGTCGAGGGAGGTGCGGTCGAGGGAGGTGCGGTCGAGGGAGGTGCGGTCGAGGGAGGTGCGGTCGAGGGAGGTGCGGTCGAGGGAGGTGCGGTCGAGGGAGGTGCGGTCGAGGGAGGTGCGCTCGAGGGAGGTGCGCTCGAGGGAGGTGCGCTCGAGGGAGGTGCGCTCGAGGGAGGTGCGGTCGAGGGAGGTGCGGTCGAGGGAGGTGCGGTCGAGGGAGGTGCGGTCGAGGGAGGTGCGGTCGAGGGAGGTGCGGTCGAGGGAGGTGCGGTCGAGGGAGGTGCGGTCGAGGGATCAGCTGATCTTGTTACATAGAAGAGAGAAGATGCAGGAACAAGGATGGAGACTGTGGGATGGACTGAAGCCTTCTTATCAGCTGGGGAAAAGGAGAAAGGAAAACCTGGTTTACGTTTCTAATAGACACAGGTGGAGTAGATCCAAGGTACCTTCACTGTCTCAGGTGGCAAGATAGAAAACGAGTGGACGACACAAGGATGGTCGATAGGAGGATAGGCATCAGTCTGGACGGTCATGCTTCGCAGAGTCGTAGCAAGGAGGAATGTGCGCTGGGGTCGTAGCACAGAGGAGGGTGCGCTGGGGTCGTAGCATAGAGGAGGGTGCGCTGGGGTCGTAGTACAGAGGAGGGTGCGCTGGGGTCGTAGCAGAGCCGAAAGTCGAAGGGTTTCACAGTGGATATGGGAGAGAGGACGTGAAGGGATAAATATGGTGGACAGTGGAAGACGGAGAGAAGGGTGGAGACGCTGGCCGGTGATGGACTCCCTCGGCCTTAGATCAGAGAAGTGGAAGAAAAAAAAAGGCTGGTGGGTGGAGGAGTCTGGGTTTAAGACTTGGATGCGGCTGTGGATTTGAGAACAGAAGAGGAAGGGTGGGGTGAGGAGTGCGACGCGCGTGCACAGGTTACGTAAAAAAAAAAGAAAGTTCAGATGGTGAACCTGACGCCTTGCCTCGAAGGAAAAGATATACGGTCGCGATGTTTGAACCTTTATATGGCTTGTTCAAATTGATCTAATCCACGCATGTGCGGGGAAAGACATGGTGGGCCTAACTTCACTTGTTGCAGCAAGCTTGGGGGGAAGAAAAGTATGTTATATAATGGACAGGGTCACCACACAAGAGGCAAAGGGACATCTCACTACTGCACTTCGACGATCAATGTCCATATTTCCAGCACCTAGTGCAGAGGCGTAGAGAGGCGTCCATTCCCAAAGAGCATCTGGTACCATCAACAATTACTGAAGACGGAAGGATCCTACCCTCAAGGGTGATCTTAACTATTCTAAGGGGGTTGACTACCGCGAGGGGGTCGCGTGAACGTATCGACGTGGAGGACATGATAACTCTTGGCCTCGAAGATATATTTAATATCCTCATGGCCGTCTGAGTTTGATGCTCCAAGTCGTAACATGTTGCGGGAAAATAACTGCACCGATGATCGCATTTAATTGGACATTTTTCGAGCCCCAAACCAGGGTTTCAGCAATGCAGGACAAAGCTGCTAGGCTGGAGATCGGCGCCCTGCAGGCGCCTTAGAAGGGCTCCTCAGCTACTTGTGTGCCAGTCTGGTTGGGGTTAGATAACATAGCCGTTCACAGAGTCAACGAAGTATGTATGGATGTGACTATCAGGGCGCATGTGATCATTGTGACAAACATTAAAATATTTAAGCCATGTAGTGTGGCCAAAACAGATCACAGTCCGTAATAGTGGCTGTGGGAACTGAGCATGTTCGAGAACGGTGCCGCGGTGTTCCACTAAGGTTGGGTGCGGGGTAAAAGGCAGACTTGTAGCAACGAAAGGCAAGAGTCACTGGAGATGACGAGGTAGTCACCACTTGGGAAGCTTGGGAGTTCGACCCTGCCAAGGAAGTGGGAGAGGAACGGAGAAGATCACTTGGGTGAGCCAAAGATGAAGACGAGTCTGGACCCAACGTAACCGAAGTAATGGAACCCGATCTTCCTTCACAGTTCGAATCGGGAGCCTCGTCCCAAAAGTCGAACAGCGCTCTCCTGCACTGATCAATGCAGGAGAGCGTCGTCACAAAGGATGCTCCCTTTTATAAAAGTGGGAGTCCTCCCGCATCATATATTCCCCCCCAGACCAGTGCACAAACCTCTCGCCCCCTTCCCGAACGCAACATTCACAATATTTAATCATGATACAAAACTTGTAACATTAAATTTTGTACTTACCCAATTTAGCTGCCAGACTCACCGAGTCGTCGTTCCATCCTTCTGGAGAGTAAGGTTCCCAGGTGTGACCAGGTAGACAGTTTACCTATATAAACGATAGATTTCGTTAATTGCAAGTGCACACAGTTATGGCACAAACTTAGACAATAATAATACTACAATAACACGGGTATAAGCAAGGAACAAGTAGCCTAAGAGTTAGTTTCAATGAACACCAACCAAGTTGTGGGGTTTCCCTCGTGGTATTAGACAATGTTAATAAACGCTGTATTTACACTACCTGTCAGCCCGTCCACACTAGACGACAAATTTATGGAATATTTAGCAGACACTGGCCATGTGACGCCCAAGACAGGTGGCTGCCAAATATCAATCTTAAGCGCTTTACAATCCTAACATGCACCATTTAACAGGGGCATACGGCCGAGTGGACAGCGCTAGGGGTTCGTAGTCTTAAAAGTCTGGGTTAGACGCCCCGGCGTAGGCGGAAACAAATGGACAAAGGTTTTTCACTCCTGATGAGCCTGTTCACCCAGCAGTGAACTTGGGAACACCCAGGTACTTGGGAGCTAGACAAGTGCTACGGGAAAGGAAACAAGCCATCCCCAGCTGTTTCCTGGGGATGGGTGCGCGCGAAAATTAGGATTAAGGACTTGCCCGAAACGCTATGCTTGTTAGTGACTGTACAAGAATGTAAGAACTCTTGTATATATAAATGAATAAAAAATAAAAAACATGCAAGTAACGGTGAGAATAGCTCTAGTTATCTCATCCTTTTGTGTATATTTATACCTCAAACTTTCCGTTTCTCAGCAAGTTTGTATAAGAGGGAACTTTAAGCTATAGTTAATAGCCTTACCTTGGAGTGCTTCCGGGGCTTAGCGTCCCCGCGGTCCGGTCGCCGACCAGCACTCCTGCAATATGTGTCGCCTTGAACGACACATTATCGCAAGCTGGAGCCGGTGACGATGGGAACAATTAGTACGGCATCATAATACGGAGAGTTCGTCAAAATAAACAAGAGGTCGGCTGAGATTTGCCAATCCAGCTCATTATAAATGGGGAAAAATATGCAAAAAGATCAATACAACAAGTGCGAGAGGAAAATGAACCTGCTTGACGTTTTTGAACGTGAGAGAGAAGAGTATAAAATCACAGGGTTCTAGAAGATGGCTATGGGTATTTGTAATGCCTTGCGTAGGGTTATACCTAAAACCTAAACGCAGTAATGGCGCATTTAAAAAATGGAAATGGAGCTTAAAAATCAGCCAGAAAATTTGAAGATGAAGATAAATGAACATTCACAGTAAACCATTTATTCAGGAATATTCGAGTGGCAGCGGAATGAATGTTAGACGGAAAGGAGCGTACAAAGGGAACATCCTTTCAGATGAAAATAACAGTGATGCTAGGATGACCACTGACATTGTTGTCGATAAGATGTAATCCTGGAAGTGTCCAGGACGAGTGACTAACTTCAGTTCCCGAGGATACGCACGTCAGTAAGCTACAGATTAACAGCGTTAGCTCAAGAGAATTTAACATGCATAATAGAGATATTCGGAAAGAGAGAAAAGATGTGCAACAGAGATACAAGCTGCAAAAACTAGAGGCAACTAGGGTCTGGACACGTGTAAAATCACGGGTCAGGCAACATAGGTGAGTCAAGCCAAGATGAAAATGCGAAAATTCCAATGCGGAATACGTTCACTCCGGACAAACTATAAAAGCTCTTATCCACCACTAACAGAAGAGATTTGTCTAACAAAATGTCTCGAAACCGTAATACACCTGCATGCTAATTGCATATTACATCTACATTATAGAAATTAAATACATTCACTATATAAAATAAATTCATTCATTTATTCCTTTGCCATTATTCCCTTTCCACACCCTGGCAAGAGCAGCTGATGCCCTATACGTTCTTCCCATCTACCTCGGGAGATACACAGCCTCCCGGAGGCTGTGTATCACAACGGTGGACCACTTGATAAACTCTGGGGAATATCATTGTACCACTTCACAATGTCTAATGGGCCTCAGCATATCACTTGGAGATAACTAATGGGTCTTTACAATTAAATGAAAACAAAATTAATTTACGTGACTTTTACATCCATAACCGGTGGTATTGGGCTTCACAAGATATGTCCATATTAAATTTGTTAACTATTATCTTGAAAAGATGTTCACGAAACCAAACATACTGTGCCATAGAAGAAAAACAAACATTCTTCTATTATAACTTGAAGGTTTAACAATGTGTTCAAACAGCACTCGCCAGGAGCAGACTTGCTTAAAAAATGTCATCACATTAATGATAAAACTTAATATGAATAACAATAATAACGATTAAAACACTAACATTACAAATGTTGACGCTGTAGTAAGGTAAGCAGTTAAAGCCTGAATGCAAAACACGAAATCCATAGGGCATTCTAACTCTCCTGGGAACTACCTGAAGGTGGTCGCAACGCACTTTGATGACACCCGCCGTCTACACACGTCACAGATTCACCGCAGACTGACAAACCCAGACGGAATTCCAAAGTGGTTTGATTCAAATTTTCCCCACTGCTCGAAATATGATTCGTGTTTCCCATCGCTCGAAGCATGATTGGCAGCCTGTTCACATACAGCTCGTCCACCAACCTGCCCTCAGGCAGCCGGTTCTCAACAACAAAGATCAAATGTTTGTTAATCCAGCCGCCAAACCCCCTGTTTATAAATGACAAACAGTTTACAAACGACCCACAACTGATGACGTTCGGACATTTCTCGAACAGTGCTCCGCTAACGACCTCTGTTCGGATCGCAATGCTGTAAAGGAATCGCCAACAGAACTTAAACACCTAACCTAGCCTAGGCATAATTATACATAGCAGTTAAATGTATAATAATATTAATATATAAATGGAAATAAACGTATTTTAAATACGCAATGCGTTGAAATTGACGAATGCGTCTTGAGGGACCCACAGCTTGAACGAGTCTAGCCTGAGAAGGGATTCTCAGTCTAAATGAACCTAGCCTGAGGACGGGTTGGTTGGTTCAACTGCAGTTCCGTCAATGTCTTATTGCTAATACACGTTGCGATCACGTCTATATAAACCACCAAGCAGATAACTTTTACTTGACAACTGATCTCTTTTATGTATATCACTAAATTGCTATAAGAATTGTAAAACAATATATCGGCGCGTACGTACACACAAAGGTGGGATCCAAGAGCTAACAGCTCGATCCTGAAGGCACAAATAGCAAATATAAATAGTAAACACACACATACACACGTTTTCTGGGGTAAAGTCGTTATTTTCAGTCTTTTTTTATGACTAACTAATGTGCTTACTTATAACAGAATTAACACAACCAGCGAAATTTATTTCTACCTGTTGCATTAACAATTTATGGGTGATTTGGGAGGTTGTCCCCACAAGAATCCCGTCTTGCACAACACTTTTCTATACTCAGTTTATACGTCTCAGTTCATTAACAGTGAATGAGGCTATTGCTCTGAGCTATTACATTTAAACTGGAACAACAGGACCACATTATACTGGAATAATAGGATAACACAAACTTTTTTTTTTATCCGTTAAGAAAGCAAAAAATCCCGTTTGTTATCATAACCTGCTGAGCACTGAGCCCTCCTGAGACTTGTGCATGACGCGGTGCAGATTTATACAACGTTTCCTTTTAAGTGTCAACAGAGTGCGACCTGAGCACACTTGTTGCCTTCGGTTCAATGCACTTTGATGCTTCGTGTTGACGATAAACATTTTATGAGGTTTCCATTTCTCACGCGAGTAGTGCCTTTCCAGACTGGAGTTGCGTGACATGAGATGTGCAACAGAGAGCACTTTTCTTCAGTAATAATAACAAATATCAGAGCCGCGACCTTGTGGCTGTGAGCGTGACTGTGAGGGAGGAGACTTGGAGCAACCTGTATATAAGAGCACAGTGACGGCTCCTCACTACATCAACACCGCCCTCACAACATGTGTCTGAAGGTGTGTAACACTCTGTCCAGACGGGTCTCACGGTTTCTGGCCAGGTTTCGTGGTTTTCAGTCGAATGTTTTGCTGTGTTCAGTTGAATCAGTTGGGAGTCATGCTGCATGTAGGTGTTTATCACTCTGTGATCTGAAGAATGTTGTAGTATGTCGAAGTGTCACAGTGACCATGCAATAAGCAGTATGCAAGCGTTATGTTGTGATCTAGTGTCAGAGACAGTCTTCTTTTATCAGTTAAACTGACAAGCTTATGACATCCTCAGCTGTTTGTGTCTGTTGTAAATCTTTTAATTGCGCTTATTAAAAATATTCTGTCCACAGAGCATCGTATACTCGGCCCTGTTAGCCTCTGTGGCATCAGTAATGGCCCAGAACTACCACCAGGACAACCAGAACTACCCCCAGCTTGACCAGGCCTACCAAACCCCTAGGGTAGTGAAGCCGGACTATGGACAACCCAGCTCAAACAACGGGAACGTCGCCAACATTCTCAAGGAAGTGGGGACTTCTTCAAGCTCGTGGGGAGTGGCGACTCCCAGGACCCTGAGCGAGCCAAGCAAGTGATGCTGGCGTTCGTGCCCTTCACCCGCAGGTTCTGGAGGCCTCGGCAGGAGTTGATGGCGCGCAACGTCACAAGGAGGACCTGGAGAGACTGGGTGCTGCCGAAGCTGTCATGCCATCAGTCATCTCCTTCATGGACAGTCTGAGAGCTATCAGTCCTGGGACTATCCAGGCTATCAGCCGAGTATTCCCACGCTACCCAAAAGCGTATCAGTAGCCATCCATCAGACACCTGAACAAGATTTATTAAACATACACGTGTCAGCCAGATTAATTGTTTAGCAATTAATACTATTTGATACATGCTATAAATTATTAATAAAATGAATACTATATTTTCTTTTTTTTCACAAAACTTACAAATTAATTTCCTCGGAAACTGTTTGAATGATAATTACAAAAGTCATTGTTACATTTAAAAAAAAATAGGTCCCGCATCACGGTGTTGCTAAGTGCCGCTTGTGCTTAAATATTTACTTTCAATACACATAGAAACCACATTATCGTGATATATCAAGAGAAAATCAACAGGATCTGTGATAAGGATTCGAACCTATGCGCTGGGTATTCCCAGATGTACACTTTTTTGTCTAATTTACTCTCATTCTATTCAAGCATAGTTAATGGACCTTCATAAGGA
>WNGS01006636.1:8833813-8850519 GCA_020271785.1 Procambarus virginalis
GGAACTTCTTATGGTGTAAATTGTGTTTATAATGCATGATAAGACTGGTTTCCTCCCAATAGGGTGCTGGAAACCTGTGATAGATTGCTTTGAATATCTTGGATAAAAATATGAATATGGATCTGGAATGCTGGTGGTGAGTGTGCCAATTACCGTTGTGGCTGCTGATAAAGCAGTTTTATCCAGCAACCTTAAGTCAGTAATGTTAGATTGACGCCCAAAATACACCTTTACTAGAAGAAATAATATTGCTTCTTTTAACAGTGGTGTATTTTGCATGTCTGTAAAAGTTCATCGAATAAATCTACACTATTAGGAGGCCGATTGTCTTCAGTGTAGTAAAATTCACTATTTGCATGACCGAGGTGCTACTGAGAACTCGCCAACACCAGGAGCCAATAGGTATTACAGTACTTTGGGTGCGTGCCTGTGATATTTGTGTGTATCAGAGGAAGTCTTGGTTGTAAGATTGATGTAAAGTCATGACTTTGTTACTGACTTTTACTACTTATAAACGATTACATGACTATAGCTTCCAAGCTTGGCAGGCGTCGAAAACGGATGGTACCGTTTTCTGTGAACATGACAGTGCCCAATACTGTATAGGCAAAAATATTCTGAAAAAGACAAGAGTGTGGCTGTCTACTGGTCCATGACCTAGATTTGACGTGCCTGTTACACCTGCTACACCAGCCTCCTGTAGAAGGACCTCGGGTATGCCTCGGCTAATCTCACTTCTCATTAAACGCTCATTAAAATTAATTTGTTTAATTCTTCCTGTGTTGGCAATGTTAATGACTATTTACTTGGAGCTGTTCGGCGATTGAATAAAACTGGAATCCTTAAAATGTATCTCTCCAAAAGATGTATATTTTCTTTGCAGTGTTCGTGGCCGACCACTTGGGTTGGACGGTAGAGCGACGGTCTTGCTTCATGCAGGTCGGCATTCAATCCCCGACCGTCCAAGTGGTTGGGCATCATTCCTTAACACTCCCCCCCCCCAGGGGGGGGGAGTGTTGAGAGCATCCCCAGGGGGATGGCCCTGGGGGGAGATGGCCCCCCAGGGCCATCCCAGTGTTCATGCTACATCTCTAGATCACCCTCATATCGGCTTGAAACTTTGAAGACGTTTGCATGGTGGTGCAAGGAACATCCCTGTCGTTATTAATTCCTATTGCCACCTTGTAGCGAATATTAAAACCTTTCTTTCCAGGTTTATTTAGGTTTATTTATTTTCAGGTTTTCAGGTTTATTCAGCTTCAAATACTAAAACTTTTCAAGGAAATAAAGAAAAATGGGCTGATCTTGAGCAATATATTTTAAACTACCAGCATAGCTTAACAAAAATTGAGAGGGCTTGCATTCACTGTACTGCATATACAGATCGTTCTTTTAGATTTAGATACTCAGAAGGAACAAATTCACAAGGGTCGTGATGAGGGTACGAATCTACGTTCGAGAGGATCCCAGACGCGCCTTAATCGATTGTGCCACGACACTGTCAAAAGAATTGCAACCGGGAGTTCATCTGCCCTCACACGGATCCTGCAGTCTCTCCGAGACACAAACCATTGGATTGGATTTGTTCATTTGATGCATCACGCTATTGTGATTTCTGTGTGCAATGAAGTAAGGTCGAAGAGGTAGAACAGCTTATTGACAGAGCTCGGGTGCTCTGAGGAATTGTGTAAAACCCTGGTTTGTGACGAGACGCCAGAGGTCTGCGTGTTAGTGGCTCTTGCAAGAATGTAACAATTAACAATGTATGTACTTTCCCAACTATGTACCTTCTTGAATATAAATATTAATAGTATATAAGTAATCTAACGCTTTTCCAAACTTGTGACTTTATTGATCAAATAATTCCATTACAGTTATATCTTGCAATAACATGCCATATAAATATAATAGAACGTTCATTAACTTTATACAAGAGGCAAATTGCATATTGAACTACAAGACCAAATTAAACAACATAATGAAAAGTTTACACCAACCTACATATATGAGTCACAGTTGATCTCTCGGAAATTAGTCAATTGAGGATGTAAAAAATAAATCTGTCAAATGAGAGTATAATAGACAAGTACAATAGCAATAGATACAAAAAAAATTCTGCATTATACATGGCAAATACTGGAGGAGGAAAGTCCATAATTTGCACATTAAAATAACACTGGAGTGAACGATATGGAAGGAAATGCAGAATAGAGCCAGTGAAGAGCAGGGGTGCCATGAGCACAATCTTATTTACCAGAGGGCCACTAACCCAAGTGACCTCGACGAGGACAGGAAGACGGCGGCTTGTCGAATGTCCTTCCACCCCCCCCCCATTTGTCTCATCTTTTCCAGGTATATTTTAAAACAACACAGTTTTGGCAGTTACGGCTTCGGCGGGTAGGCGTTTCATGGGTTAATAACCCTGTGGATGAAAAAAAGCATCTGTTCTCGATCCTACATTGTGGCTTGTTGACTTTGAACCCGTTGCTCCTTGTTTGTTACATCTGACCTGATAAAAATATCTGGATCAACATCATCTAACTTGTTTAGTATTTTAAAAGTTTTATGAGATCTGTCATGTCAGGTTTGCAGTGTTGTTAGGCCTGTGGCCTTCAAGCGTTCCTGATACGAGAGATTACTTGGCTCTGGAATGATTTTTGTTGCCTGGTGTTGCACTTTCTCTGCACCAGTCAGAGAACACTGTGTGAACGGGGACTGCTGCTTCAACCTTAAACACAGGGTGATGGATCTGTTTTGTTGTTTTAGATTTAGCTACTCAGAACGAAATGCCCATGTAGCACGGGCTATGGTGAACACGTTAGATGATGATTCGCTCTCGACTGTTTATATTACCAGTTCATACCTCACCTGACCATACTCTAGCAAGTTTGGAAAGAGGTATTAATTGTAATTAGTGGACTAAGTAGCATTAACAGACCCATCATCATCTGCACAGACTAATGAAAAGATGGAGGAAGTACGTTGCTGACATAATATACTTGCTACAATATCAATGTTATACTTTAATTAATAGTTGAACAATGAACATACAAATAAGCATAAGGAATTCAATTATAACAAAAATACATTGATAATTATTAACATCACTTCTCGTCAATTATTAGTTATTAATAACGGAATTCCTAAACCTACACTATTTAAACGGTTCAAATGTCATTGGTTGCCTGAACACAACTGTTTAAGAATTCTTTTTTGCCTTTTGTTCTCAATGGGTACAAGAAAGAATGTTTAGTTATTCACCCTACAGCCCACTACTGACCTGCCCCCAGGACCCAGCCCGCTACTGACCTGCCCCAGGACCCAGCCCACTACTGACCTGCCCCCAGGACCCAGCCCACTACTGACCTGCCCCCAGGACCCAGCCCACTACTGACCTGCCCCCAGGACCCAGCCCACTACTGACCTGCCCCCAGGACCCAGCCCACTACTGACCTGCCCCCAGGACCCAGCCCACTACTGACCTGCCCCCAGGACCCAGCCCACTACTGACCAGCCCCCAGGACCCAGCCCACTACTGACCTGCCCCCAGGACCCAGCCCGCTACTGACCTGCCCCCAGGACCCAGCCCACTACTGACCTGCCCCCAGGACCCAGCCCACTACTGACCTGCCCCCAGGACCCAGCCCGCTACTGACCTGCCCCCAGGACCCAGATCACTACTGACCTGCCCCCAGGACCCAGCCCACTACTGACCTGCCCCCAGGACCCAGCCCACTACTGACCTGCCCCCAGGACCCAGCCCACTACTGACCTGCCCCCAGGACCCAGCCCGCTACTGACCTGCCCCCAGGACCCAGCCCACTACTGACCTGCCCCCAGGACCCAGCCCGCTACTGACCTGCCCCCAGGACCCAGCCCACTACTGACCTGCCCCCAGGACCCAGCCCACTACTGACCTGCCCCCAGGACCCAGCCCGCTACTGACCTGCCCCCAGGACCCAGATCACTACTGACCTGCCCCCAGGACCCAGCCCGCTACTGACCTGCCCCAGGACCCAGCCCACTACTGACCTGCCCCCAGGACCCAGCCCACTACTGACCTGCCCCCAGGACCCAGCCCGCTACTGACCTGCCCCCAGGACCCAGCCACTACTGACCTGCCCCCAGGACCCAGCCCGCTACTGACCTGCCCCCAGGACCCAGCCCACTACTGACCTGCCCCCAGGACCCAGCCCACTACTGACCTGCCCCCAGGACCCAGCCCACTACTGACCTGCCCCCAGGACCCAGCCCACTATACTGACCTGCCCCCAGGACCCTGCCCGCTACTGACCTGCCCCCAGGACCCAGCCCACTACTGACCTGCCCCAGGACCCAGCCCGCTACTGACCTGCCCCCAGGACCCAGCCCACTACTGACCTGCCCCCAGGACCCAGCCCACTACTGACCTGCCCCCAGGACCCAGCCCACTACTGACCTGCCCCCAGGACCCAGCCCACTATACTGACCTGCCCCCAGGACCCAGCCCACTATACTGACCTGCCCCCAGGACCCAGCCCGCTACTGACCTGCCCCCAGGACCCAGCCCACTACTGACCTGCCCCCAGGACCCAGCCCACTACTGACCTGCCCCCAGGACCCAGCCCACTACTGACCTGCCCCCAGGACCCAGCCCACTATACTGACCTGCCCCCAGGATCCAGCCCGCTACTGACCTGCCCCCAGGACCCAGCCCACTTCTGACCTGCCCCCAGGACCCAGCCCACTTCTGACCTGCCCCCAGGACCCAGCCCGCTACTGACCTGCCCCCAGGACCCTGCCCGCTACTGACCTGCCCCCAGGACCCAGCCCGCTACTGACCTGCCCCCAGGACCCAGCCCACTTCTGACCTGCTCCCAGGACCCAGCCCGCTACTGACCTGCTCCCAGGACCCAGCCCACTACTGACCTGCCCCAGGACCCAGCCCACTACTGACCTGCCCCCAGGACCCAGCCCGCTACTGACCTGCCCCAGGACCCAGCCCACTACTGACCTGCCCCCAGGACCCAGCCCACTACTGACCTGCCCCCAGGACCCAGCCCACTACTGACCTGCCCCCAGGACCCAGCCCACTACTGACCTGCCCCCAGGACCCAGCCCACTATACTGACCTGCCCCCAGGACCCTGCCCGCTACTGACCTGCCCCAGGACCCTGCCCGCTACTGACCTGCCCCCAGGACCCAGCCCACTACTGACCTGCCCCCAGGACCCAGCCCGCTACTGACCTGCCCCCAGGACCCAGCCCACTACTGACCTGCCCCAGGACCCAGCCCACTACTGACCTGCCCCCAGGACCCAGCCCACTACTGACCTGCCCCCAGGACCCAGCCCACTATACTGACCTGCCCCCAGGACCCAGCCCGCTACTGACCTGCCCCCAGGACCCAGCCCACTACTGACCTGCCCCCAGGACCCAGCCCACTACTGACCTGCCCCCAGGACCCAGCCCACTACTGACCTGCCCCCAGGACCCAGCCCACTATACTGACCTGCCCCCAGGATCCAGCCCGCTACTGACCTGCCCCCAGGACCCAGCCCACTTCTGACCTGCCCCCAGGACCCAGCCCACTTCTGACCTGCCCCCAGGACCCAGCCCGCTACTGACCTGCCCCAGGACCCTGCCCGCTACTGACCTGCCCCCAGGACCCAGCCCGCTACTGACCTGCCCCCAGGACCCAGCCCACTTCTGACCTGCTCCCAGGACCCAGCCCGCTACTGACCTGCTCCCAGGACCCAGCCCACTACTGACCTGCCCCCAGGACCCAGCCCACTACTGACCTGCCCCCAGGACCCAGCCCGCTACTGACCTGCCCCCAGGACCCAGCCCACTACTGACCTGCCCCCAGGACCCAGCCCGCTACTGACCTGCCCCCAGGACCCAGCCCACTATACTGACCTGCCCCAAGGACCCAGCCCACTACTGACCTGCCCCCAGGACCCAGCCCACTACTGACCTGCCCCCAGGACCCAGCCCACTACTGACCTGCCCCCAGGACCCAGCCCACTACTGACCTGCCTCCAGGACCCAGCCCACTACTGACCAGCCCCCAGGATCCAGCCCACTTCTGACCTGCCCCCAGGACCCAGCCCACAACACACGGTCCAAGGCTGTTGATAGCGTATATTGTGTTTATGGCGGTGATGGTATATTGTACAATAAGATCATCAAGTGGTGACTGTTAATGTGGGGAAAAGGCACGTAACTTGTGCTATTTGTGGAACGCATTGCAATTTTTTCAAGCTGCCAACCACATGGCATGATAATATCGCTCTGAGACGCCAAGTAGTCATGTAAAGATCTATTTATACGCGAGAATTCTCAGAATTGGCCGCTTTTAACAAGCTGTTGGGGTAGGTGGAGGAGAAGGGAAGAGACGGCCCGGAGAGAAAAGAATTCTGGTGATTGGTCGATGGTCAGGAAGGGGCGGGACCAAGGCTGAACACTTGAGCCAAGGAGACTTGCTTGTAGTGATGTAGGAGGAGTCTGGGCGTCCTGTGGGGAGGAGCTTGGAGAGGAGGGAGACGCTTGGTGACTGGCATCACTTTAGCCGTAGCCGTCACTGTGCTAGCAGCTCGCTACACACCCGTGACAGTTTCACAGCGTAATCCGGCATGTTGATGCAGATGCCATGCACTGAAACATATGCGCAAAGCCCTACACATAAGCATTATTACGCGCACAATAGTACTAATTTACTTATACAAATGTGATCTGCAGCCAAGTGATAACGGAATAGTTCCTGGTTAAGTTCCCGGGTAGGTTATAGGTTATCTTGAGATGATTCCGGGGATTTTTTTTAAGTGTCCCCGCGACCCGGTCCTCGACCAGGCCTCCACCCCCAGGAAGCAGCCCGTGACAGCTGACTAACACCCAGGTACCTATTTACTGCTAGGTAACAGGGTGAAAGAAACTCTGCCCATTGTTTCTCGCCGGCGCCTGGGATCGATCCCAGGACCACAGGATCACAAGTACAGCGTGCTGTCCGCTCGGCCAACCGGCTCCCCTCACTTGGCCGACCGGCTCCCCGGGTATGTCGAAGACGTTTGAGCACTTTTCCTTTCATCTGATGTCACTGTTCATATTGTAGTAAATATGCATCCAGGAGTTAGGGAACTATGGTGGTTGGATATTGGGGAAGGTCAGTTGCTGGCGAAGGGAGACCGTCATAAGCTAGCAGAATATCTGTCCCGACAATGACCACAGGTAAACACAGACCAGCGCACGTACTCTGTATTGTCTTAAACGAACACGTTCGCCAACATCGTTGCTCCAAGTATTTACGTTTATACTTACTTACATTGTAACAAATTACTTTTACTCCTGATACTTAGATCCCCACACACTCCATCACCCTCAGGGTGCTCGTCTTTGTTTACACTCACCACCGCGCTCTCACACTCATTGATTACTGATACACTCATGATCACCGAGCCTCGCACCCCACGTCACGCTGTTCCTGGTTGATGGGGTTCTGGGAGTTGTTCTACTCCCCAAGCCCGGCCCGAGGCCAAACTTGACGTGTGAGAGTTTGGTCCATTAGGCTGTTGCTTGGAGCAGCCCGCAACCCCACATATCTTCCACAGCCCGGTTGGTCCGGCACTTCTTTGAGAAAATTATCTAGTTTATCACGTGTTTACTAACATTATCACACAAGCAGATGCACCATTGTTCATTTGACCCTTGTGCGAGGAATGGCTTAGAGCTGGCGGGATGAACGTTGACCAGCTTTATCGCTTACTCAAGTCATTATCATGCCATACCTATGTTCAGTCAGGATAGTTAGGCGAGGCTAGAGGAAGAATTGGAGCGAATCTCAGTCAAACCAGATGTGCTATCAAGTGCCATCTTTACAGCATTGTAGGCGGAGTAATGATGCACTTGGGTCTCTACTCAGATGATGCGTGATATGACACATACCACTAAGGAGGAACAAAATGACACCTGCTTATATTATCGTGCGCGCGTGAGAGTATGTGAGTGCGTGCCTGTTAGTGCGTGCGTACTCACCTAATTGTGCTTGCGGGGTTTGAGCTCTGGCTCTTTGGTCCCGCTTCTCAACTGTCAATCAACTGAAGTACAGATTCCTGAGCCTACTGGACTCTATCATATCTACATTTGAAACTGTGAAACTGAAGCCTCCTCCACATCACTGCACTAATGCATTCCACCTGTTAACTACTCTGACACTGAAAAGGTTCTTTCTAACGTCCCTGTGGCTCATGTGGGTACTCAGTCTCCACTTGTGTTCCCTTGTTCGTGTACCACCCATGTTAAACAGCTCATCCATAATTATCTACCCCTGTCAATTCCTCAGAGAATTTTGTAGGTAGTGATCATGTATCCCCTTACTTTTCTATCTTCCAGTGTCATGAGGTGCATTTCACGCGAGGTGCATTTAACATGAGGCCGCATACTTCAAGACTGGCCTTACATATGTGGTATACAAGGTTCTGAAAGATTCCTTACACAAGTTTCTGAAGGCAGTTCTGATGTTAGCCAGCCTCGCATACGCCGCCAATGTTATTCTTTTGATGTGGGCTTCAGGAGACAGGTTTGGTGTGATATCAACCCCAAGGTCTTTCTCTCTGTTCGTCTCGTGAAGGACTTCATCTCCCGTTCTGTATCCAGTGTCTGGTCTCCTATTTCCTCCCCTAGTTTCAATACCTTACATTTACTTGGGTTGAACTTTAGTAGCCATTTGTTGGACCATTCATTCAGTTTGTTTAGGTCATCTTGTCTCCTCATACTATCTTCCTCTGTTTTAATCCTCCTCATAATTTTTGCATCGTCCGCAAACATTGAGAGGAACGAGTCTATACCCTTTGGGAGATCATTTACATATATCAGGAACAGTACAGGTCCAAGAACCGATCCCTGAGGAACTCCAATGATGACATCTCGCTACTCCGAGACCTCACCCCCTCACAGTGAATCGCTGTCTTCTGTTGCTTAGGCACTCCCTTATCCAGTGGAGTACCTTCCCTTTCACTCCTGCCTGCATCTCCAGTTTATGCACCAGTCTCTTATGGGGTTCTGTGTCAAAGGCTTTCTGGCAATCCAAAAATATGCAGTCTGGCCAGCCCTCTCTCTCTTGCTTGATTTTTGTTGCCTGGTCATAGAATTCAATCAATCCTGTGAGGCATGATCTGCCATCCCTGAACCCATGCTGATGTTTTGATGCAAAGTTCTTCCACTCCAGATGTTCCACTATTTTTTTTTGCACAATCTGACAGTTTTGTTTTGACAAACAAGATCCGGCACGAACTTAAGGACGCAGGTGTGAAAACCCCCGACAAGAGCTCTTACAAGAGGCAATACTACATGTCATGAGGGACACCTTGATGATTTTCGATGGGAAAACCTACAAACAAATTAAAGGAACTATGATTGGGGTATCTAGAAGCGTAGCCACCGAGGAAATATTTGTACACAGCATTTGAAGCGGCCAGGCAAGAGTACAGACCAGCGGCGGATTTCTACTTGCACTACATGGATGATATTTTTGGAGTAATGATGGGAGGCGAACAAGATATTACAGCTTTTTTCGCCAGGACAACTGGGGTCCACCCTAACCTCAGTTTCACCCTAGAAACGAGTGAAACGGCACTGAACTTCTTGGACACACACATGTTCATCTCGAACACAGGAAGATTCAAACGGCAATCTTGTATAAGCCAACAAACACTCGTGTCTCTAATACTCGTTAAGTCATCCATCATCATTAGAAATATCCCTACTCTACTCCCTGGGAATCCGACTAAAACGAATAGTCAGCGATGGGGAGAGACTAGGGAAAGGAGGTTCCTTAAGCGTCTCTAGTATATTTTTCAGACAGAGGATATCCGGATAAAATAACAGGTATATCATAGTAACAGGTACAGGTATACTGGTATAGACAATAGTGGTGATAGTAACAGGTACAGGTATAGACAATAGTCAGTCAGTCAGGTGCAGTCACAGTGAGAGGTTGTGTTAGCTGGAGCTCCGATTGTAGTAACATTATTATAGCAATAATGGAAGGATTAGTGAAGGAATTGATGAATCTAGTTGGAACTCTGAGAGCAGAGATGGATTCCTTACGAGAGGAGGTACGACAGCTGAAACATCGGGAAGAAACGAAGGAGGAGACCAATATTAACAAGACCTCGTCGTGGAAAGTCGTTAAGGACAGAGGTCTTAAGAAGACCTTGACAAGGCCGCCTACAGACGCCCTAAGGACAGCAAATTCATTTGCCGTGTTGGAGGACGAGTGCCGTGGTGAGCCTGCAGTTCACTCAGAATGGAAATCAGCGAGGAGCGGCGGAACGCGGGCCCCTCAGGGTGCTCAGAAAGTTAAGGAGGTACCGAAGCGAATTTTGGTTGTGGGAGATTCCCAGGTGCGGTATTTAGACAAAGTTTTGTGCCAGAGATAGGGGGAACAGGTTAAGGGTCTGCTATCTGGGAGCTGGAATTGGAGATATTGTTGACAACATGAAAGATATTATAACGGGAAATGGGAACAAACCCATTATTTGTATTAGTGCAGGGGGTAATGATGTTGGACGAGTTAGGAGTGAGGAACTGATAAAGAAATTTAACAAAGCCATAGAATTAGTTAGGAGCAAGGGAGGAATCCCGATCATATGTGGCATTCTTCCAAGAAAGAGCGTTGGGAATGAATGGTTGTCGAGGGCACTTTGTGTCAATTGCCGACTGGAAAGATATTGCAATTCAAATGCAATATCTTTCATAGACAACTAGGAACACTTCTATGGAAGAAATGAAATGTATGCTCGTGACGGGTTGAATCTATCGAGGGCTGGGGTTGTTGCTGTTGCGAACTCGTTGGAACCAGTGGTTAGAGGCATTTGTTTGGGTTTAAACTGTTAGTAGATAGTGGTATGGGAATTTATAGGGATGAAGGAGGTAATAAAATGTGTTTGTTGGAGAAACAAATTGGCAAAATTATCAGGGAAAGAGAAGGGCCTCAAAATAACAATTCACTTAGGGTATATTACACAAACAGTAGAAGTCTTAGAAATAAAATTAACGAGTTAAATGCTCTTATCTGTACAGAAGAAATAGATATTATTGCACTTATCGAAACGTGGATGAATGTAGAAAATAGAGAACTATTAGCTGAATATCAAATAAATGGATTTAAACTATTTCACACAGATCGATATATTAGACGAGGAGGGGGAGTAGCCATATATGTTAGGGACAATTTGAAATGTAGTCTCAAAGAGGGAATCAAAACTGAGCCACACACTGAAAATATTTGGATAGAATTAAACGAAAAAGCAAATAATATTATAATAGGAGTTATATATAGGCCACCAAATTTAGACAGAATGGAAGCAAAGCATCTATGGGATGAAATATCTAGAGCATCTAGATCTAACAGTATTTATGTCATGGGTGACTTTAATTTTAGTGGAATAAACTGGTTGAACAAAACAGGGAATAGTGAAGCAGAAGATTTTCTAGAATTAATTGACGATTGCTTTCTTACGCAACACATTAAGGAACCAACGCGGGAAAATAATATTTTAGATTTAGTGTTAACTAACAGGGAAACACAAATTAATGACATCGAAATAGGGAGTGAGCTAGGGAACAGTGATCACAAAAAATCAGATTTAGCATAGAATGGAATAGACCTGTAGGAGAAAATTCTGTTAAAGTGCCAGATTTTCGAAAAGCTGATTTTAATAGCCTAAGAATTTTTTGGGTCAAATAGATTGGAAAGTCTTGGGTATGGGGTGTGGGCCGGTCTTGGAGCGAGACATGAACCCAGCGATAGGTGACGTAAAAGGGGATTTCGATGTGGATTCAATATATAACTTATTTAAGAATATTCTAAACAAAGCACAGGAACGTAGTATACCATACAAATTGAATAGATCGAATACTAATGACCCAAAGTGGATAACAAAGAATTTGAAGAACCTTATAGGTAAAAAGAGAGCTTGGTACAAAAGGATTAAAAATGGGGAGGTCACTTTAGAACAGGAATTCGTACAACTGGTTAGAAATGTTAAAAAAGAGATAAGGAAAGCAAAAAGAAACTATGAAGTTCGCATAGCAGGGCAAGCAAAGACAAATCCTAAAGGGTTTTTTCAGTTATATCGAACTAAGACTAGGGAAAGGATAGGTCCATTAAAAACTGAGACAGGTCAAATAACGGATAATGACAAGGAGATGAGTAGTATTTTTAACAAATATTTTGTATCTGTATTTACTAAAGAAGAACTTAACAATATGCCTTCAGCCGAACAAGTCTATGTGGGTGGGGATGAGGACAGGTTGACTAGTTTAGCAGTTACCAGGGAGGATGTAATTAAACAATTAGTAAAACTAAAACCAAACAAATCCCCAGGGCCGGATGAAGTGTTTGCCAGGGTGCTTAAAGAATGCAAAGAGGAGCTTTCCGAGCCACTGTCTACCATATTAATAAATCAATAGAGTTAGGCAGAGTGCCAGAGTCATGGAAGGTAGCTAATGTGGTACCAATTTTTAAGAAAGGAGATAGATCACTTGCGTCAAACTATCGGCCAATTAGCCTAACGTCTATTGTGGGAAAGTTACTTGAATCGATAATTGCAAATACAATTCGTCTTCATCTTGAAAAACAAATTAATAAATGAGTCGCAACATGGTTTTACAAATGGCCGTTCATGTTTAACAAATTTGCTATCTTTTTATTCCAGCATAGTTGAGGCAGTTGATAGTGGTAAGGATTGTGATGTTGTGTACCTTGACTTTAGCAAAGCTTTTGATACAGTGCCACATGAAAGACTAATTAAAAAATAGAGGCTCATGGTATTGGGGTGCTATATTAAGTTGGATTAGGGCATGGCTATTCCAAAGGAAACAGAGTTAGTATAAATGGGGTTAAGTCAGAGTGGGATAATGTTGTAAGTGGAGTGCCTCAAGGCTCTGTCCTGGGACCTCTGTTGTTTATAATATATATAAATGATTTAGATTCAGGTTTGAGTAGCAACATTTGCAAATTTGCAGATGATACAAAAATCGGTAGGGAAATTAACACGAAGACTCACTATCACTTCAAGTTGATCTAAATAGGGTTTTAAAATGGTCAAAAGACTGGCAGATGCAGTTTAATGCTGATAAATGTAAAGTTTCTGAGGCTAGTAATGATGATAGAGTTACAAGATACGAGCTAGATGGTGTTGAGTTGCGAAGTCGGATTGCGAAAGGGATCTGGGAATTATGATTAGTAAGAATTAAAACAAAAGGCCAATGCATGAATGTCGTAATAAGNTATGATAACCAAGCCACATATCAGAACATGAAGAAATGACCATGTTTTGGTCCATCCTGGACCATTATCACGTTCGATAATGGTCCAGGATGGACTGAAATGTCATCGTTTCTTCGTTTTCCAATGTGTGGTTTAGTCGTCTCGCTCCACTTTCTCACTTCTCTTTCACTGAAGAAATACTTTATGTGTGTGTTTTCTAGTGTTCTGTTATCATCCATAGTAAACAGTGTCATTAGCCACTTCATCTATGTCTTATTTCTACATTGGGATTGCTTTTTTTTTTTTTTTTTTTTTTGTCTGAAATAGGGTTTTCATTCTGAAGTTGCATATCCTATTAAATTCCTTATTCAAATTTTTAAATACTTTTCTAATAATTGTTAACTTTGCATATGATGTTAGTTTGTGTTGGTCTTGTGAATGGTATGATGCAGTGTCTCCCCCCCTTCTGAGGATTTCCACTTTCTTATTCTAAGAGGCACCTCTCTTAAGCTTTGTTTCTCTGCTTGTATTTCTCATAGCCTATCCTTATGTTCTTGCATTTAATGGAATTTTTCTCCAGTTTGGTTATATTTTACCAATTTTAGAGTATTTTCAAGTACTGTATTCTGCAATTATTTTCTGTCATTCTTATAAGCTTCATATTACCTATAAATATGTAAGTATGTGTGTATAATTACCAAGGTAATTACCCAAGTGTAATTACTTTAGTTACAAGACGAGAGCTGTGCTCGTGTCCCATTTTGCCTAGAATCATTTTGCCATGTGAAGTTTTTGAAGCTTCTTATGGTTTTGACATGCTATCTTATGGTTTTGACATGCTATCTTATTTAATTTATTCTATCTACCACTTTATTTACGAAAAGAGTATTTAACCATTTAATTTTTTTCTTTAATCTCTGTTTTCTTGAGTCTATGGTCTCAAAATTGCAAAGTTTAAAAATTCCTCCTTATTAACTTTGTAAATTCTAGTTAAAATTATGTATGTGATCTTATTACCTCTCACTTCTGTCCACTAGATTGTATATACTAGGAGAGACTGGAGATGCTCGTTATCTCTTGTGCTTCGCATTCATGAGCCCATTTACCATATCACTGTACATTTTCTAGTATATTTTAGTGCTTTTTTAGATATAAATTAGAATGTGCAAGTTGTATGTCTCATATGTAATTAAATTTGGTTTAAGATTTCTTCATGAATTTAATTGCAATTCTGATATTGGCCCAAGTAGCATAGACTCCTCTTAATATGATCATTACTTGAACTTCTGGTGACAGTTTACTATCCAGTACAACCCTTAGACTTCTTTCTCTGTATGTATGCATGTATATACAGTATATATATTTATATACACCAGTATGTGTAATTACCCAAGTGTAGTTACAGGATGAAAGCTATGCTTGTGGTGTCCCGTCTTCCCAGTATTCTTTGTCATATGATGTCTAACTTGTTCCAATCATCTACTGCTCTGTTTGCAAAAAGATAACTTTATAATGTTTTTCAGCAATTTTGTTTCCTTAGCTCGAGTCCATGACCTCTTGTTCGTAAAGATCCACGTTTCAAGAACTCTTCTTTGTCAATTTTGTCGATTCCTGTTACTATTTTGTACGTAGTGATTATATCACCTCTTTTCTTCTGTCTTCTAGCTTTAGTATATTTAACACCTGTAGCCTCTCTTCATAACTTGTTTTTCAATTCCAGATACTGTTTAGTTGCATGTGCTGCACCTTTTACAATTGTTGTTGCAATTGAGATGTTTCTTGAGATAGGGGCATCATACAACCAATGCACATTCCAAATTTGGCTCCAAATGGTGATAAACAAATTTTACTATTTCGCCATCCATGTTCTGTATTTTAAAGCAATTCTGAAGGTGGAGTGCATAGCATAGGCTCCTGTACAATGTTTATGTGGCCTCAGGTAACCGTTTTCTATCCAGGATACCCACTCGATCTTCTTTATCAGAGTTCTTTAAAGCCTAGTCACAATTTGTATGTTGTGAGGCCTATTTTCTCCTATTCCACATTCTACATGTGGCATGTATTCACATTAAATTCCATCAGCCTAGTGTTGCTCCATACACTTATTTTGTCCGTGTCATCTTGAAGGGTATGGTAATTTTCCAAGTTTCTTATCTTGCTTAGTAGCTTAGCATCATCAGCAAACATGTTCATACAACTCTGTATTCCTTCTGGTAGATCATTCATATAGATAATGAACATTAATGGTTCTAGAACTTAACCCTATGGTACTCCACTAGTAACATTTTTTGGTTTGATGCACTGCCTCTTGATTTACTGCCTCCTAACTTTTCTGTCAGAAAATTTGTCATACATGTCAGAAGTGTCCCTGTCACCACTAGTATATTCCAATTTCCAGAACCTTTTATGAGGGATTCTGTCAAAGTATTTTTTTTTAGTCTAGATAAATGCAGTCACCCCAACCATCGTCCTGTAAATTCTCTGTGGCTCTCATAAAACCTAAGCAGATTTGTTACACAGTAATGTGACTGTGTGTGTGTATATCACTTCTTTGTAACAACAGGATCGAGTCCAGCTCTTGGTTCCTTTTTTATTTATTTATATGCAAGAAGGTTCAATGGGTTTATGAGAGTACATAGCATTGTTTTTTCATTCTTGTAAAGCCATTAACACGCATAGCGATTTGGGCAGGTCCTTAATCTAAATTTCTAGCCGCTGGTTGTCTAATGCAATGAATCCTGACCCATTTCCCTATCATACCTGCTTCTAAAGTTATGAACAGAGTTTGTCTTTACAACCTGCTCCTGTAGGTCATTCCATTTACCCACTACTTTTGTGCTAAAAGGAAACTTCATAAAATAATGACACATGGGAGTCAAGTTTCCATCTGTGGCCCCTTTTGTTGTATTTATATTCATTGTGAATGAATATTTCCTCTTTATCCACTGTCATCCCTCTTAAGTATTTTATACATCTGTATTGTTTCCCACTCATTTTTAGCATCATCAGGTTTAGTTCCTTCAGTTTCTCTTCATACCTCATCCCTTGCAATTTTGGGATAAATCTTGTTGCAAACTACTGCACCCTTTTCAGCTTTGTGTTTTTTTAAGACAAGGGTTCCCACAATGGGGCAGCATATTCTAAAACTGGTCTCATAAGCAGTATACAGTGATCGAAAAGCCTCCTTATTTAAGTTACTGAATGATATTCTGACTATTGCTAGAGTATGCAGCTGATGTTATTTTAGTTATATGAGCCTCTGGAGTTTGGTTAGGTGCTATGCCCATTCCCCGGTTTTTCTCTAGTCATTTTAGGGAGTTAGTTTTCCTTCATTGTGTGTTAGCCTTTCTGTCTCCTGGCTAATGTTCCCATTTCCATCACCTTACACTTGCTGGTGTTGAACTCTAGCAGTCATCTCTCAGACCAGCTCTGCACCTTGTTTAAGTCATCTTGGAGAA
>WNGS01006636.1:8864115-8906106 GCA_020271785.1 Procambarus virginalis
ATATATGTGCTTCAGCCTACAGTTTAGACCTTGTCTTATGTATGACCCTCTGTCCTGCGTGACAGTGACTACTAGCATTATCCTCACTTTAATCAGACTATCAAAATCCTCAGATTAGGCAAAATTGTAATTAATTTTGTCAATAAAGATGTTAATAATAATAAGAACAAAAGCGCATAAGGCGAACGATATCCAAGGTATCTGATTCACCAACTATTCTATTGAGGGATTAGTGACCACAAGGGACAGTCAGGAAGCAAGACGCACGCACATCCTGGAAGTCTGGCCATTCAACAAGGATATGCACGACCGTAAGAGGAACAATTCAATTGGACAATAAGGAGCAGGGAGGCGCTCCATTACGTGCCCGCGAGTTAAACGTGTATGACCAATACCTAACCTCGTCAGAGCTAGCCGGTGGTAGGAGGAAGACCATGGGGACACACTACCCTTAAGAGCACACAGCTTGTTACCAGCAACAGAAGACCATCGATCCTGCCAACGGGCACGGCTTTAGGAATAAATAACTGGGTAGTAGTAGGCATCCATCAGTCTCAGGAGACAATGGAGTTGTTGGTCTGGAGTGGCCTCTCCAGGGTGCAAAGCCTGGGAGGCTGATACAGGAGAGAAGCTGTTACCCATGCAGCAGGTCTCCCCTCTCCATGGCACCGAAAGTCTGCAATGGAAAGGCAAACGCCAATATGATTGGTTCCAGCGCCGTCGCAGGAACTGTCAGAACGAGGTTGAAGACAGCAATGAACTGCCCTAGAGGCTACAGCTCTGGAGTTGACCTCAGGGATGGTAAAGGAAGGCACAGGGACTCCAAACCCGGAGACCACCGTGGTCATCTTGAGGCTATCTTGGGATGATTTCGGGGCTTTAGTGTCTCCGCGGCCCGGTCCTCGACCAGGCCTCCACCCCCAGGAAGCAGCCCATGACAGCTGACGAACATCCAGGTACCTATCTTACTGCTAGGTAACAGGGTATAGGGTGAAAGAAACTCTGCCCATTGTTTCTTGCCGCGCCTGGGATCGAACCCGGGACCACAGGATCACAAGTCCAGCGTGCTGTCCGTTCTGCCGACCGGCTCCTTCCTCCCTCATGGCCGAAGATTTTTTTTTTTTTTTGCAGAGATATTCACGTGGACCACCCTAGCAAGGGCAAGGACGACCCCAGTCTCCTGAATCAGATCCCTGGCCGCATGAGCCCCAGCAGGTGGACGACCCAGCCCGCACCTACGGAGTCCAGACAGAGATAGTCACAGCCCCCCTTTCACCCGAGGCCGGTTTCCTTCATGATCTAGCAGAAGAGTAATAATTATTAATTACAACAATTATTAATTAATACAACAATTACTTATTAAGTACTATAATAATTAACTGGGTAGAAGTCGAAATAAGGAACACCTTCGTGGGAAATGGGACAAGTGTGGATGGCCTCCTTAGCGGCAGCATCCGCACGCTCATTTAAGGAAACACTAATATGGCTGGGAACCCAGCGAAACTACTGTCTTAAATCTGCTGGAGATATCATGTCCTTGGTACCTTGTGATGGTTTCGGGCCTTAGCGTTCCTGCGGCCCGGTCATCGCCCAGGCCTTGTTTCTGGACGCAGCCTCCCCCCCCCCTTCCCCCTCCTGTTGGACACGGCTTGAAGCCGCGTCCAACAGAACCATCAAGTAATTATCAAAAAGAAGGCACCAACTGGGAAGGTTATGTAGCACCATCAAATGTGTGGGATGATCAGAGGGCGCTAAATATCACCAAGGATGCCAATACGAGAACAGAAACGCATAAGGCGAACGATATCAAAAGTATCCAAGTCACCAGGAATACTATCGAGAGACAAGCGACCACGGGGGACGGTCGGAAAACAAGACACACGCTCGTCCTGGAAGTCAGGACATTCAACAAGGATATGCACAACCGTAAGAGGGACAATGCAATTAGGACAATAAGAAGCAGGGCGGTGCTCCATCAAGTGACCATGAGTTAAGTGAGTATGGCCAATACGCAACCTCGCCAGAGCCGTTTCCCATCGCCGGTTACAGTGGTAAGAGGACGGCCACAAGGACACAACCTTTAAGAGAACATAGTTTGTTACCAGTAACAGACGACCAACAAGCCTGCCAACGGGTAAGGATGGAGGAATGGATAACCGGGTAAAAGTCGGAATAAGGAATACCTGTACGAGAGATGGGACAAGAGTGGACAGCTTCCCTGGCAGCAGCATCCGCACGCTCATTTAAATTGACACCAATATGGCTGGGAACCCAACAAAACTCAACCGACTTAAATTTACTGTGAGCAAGAAACGGCCAATGCTGGATCTCGACAATCACTGGATGAACCGGATTAAAGTATCCGAGAGCCATGAGGGCACTACGAGAGTCAACAACTACAAAGGAAGATTGACAACGAGAGAGCAGGAGACAAAGAGCATAGAGAATAGCATAAAGCTCCGCTGTGAAGATGCTAGTCTCCGGAGGTAAGCGACACATATAAGTGTGATCAGGTAAAACAACAGAGTAGCCAACACCGTCTGCAGACTTAGATCCATCAGTGAAGACGGAAATGGAGTGGGAGTGAGAAGAAAAGTGCTCAAGGGAAAGGCATTTTAGAACCGTAGGAGGGGTAAAAGCTTTAGTGATGCGGGTCAAGGATGTACAAAACTGTGGAAGGGGGACTCTCCATGGGGGCAAAGAAGGAACAACACGAGGAGAAATATTAGAAATACGAATGGAAAGAGAATCCTGTAAGCGAGATAACCGGACAGAAAGAGGGAGGTGGTGAAGAGGGACAGGAACCGCAGGAGTGATAAAAGTTAAAGCACAACAGAGGCGAGAGGAAGGATGTTGCAAGGACCGCGCAAGAAAGCGAAGACAGTAGCAATCACGGCAGTCCTGCAGAGACAGGAAGGCAGTGTCAACATACCAGCTGAGGACGAGAGTCGAACGAAAGGCATGAGGCACAACCCAGTATGGTGCAAAGCATCAAGACGGCAAAGAGTAGAAGGAGAAGCAGACGAGTAAGCAGGGCAACCATAATCGAGCTTAGACAGGACGAGAGAGGAATGTAAAGCGAGGAGTGCGCGCCTATCCGTTCCCCAAGAATTATGGGGACAATACCCGAAGGAGGGCAAGGGCCTTAGAGCACTCAACACGGAGGTAAGAGATATGGGGAGACCAAGACAAACGAGTGTCAAAGAATAACCCCAAAAGCTTCGTGGAATCTTTGTACTCAAGGGCAGAACCCCATCAAGCCCAATAGAACCCCATTCCTATTTTCTCGAGGAACTGATTTAGGTTTTCATTTTCTAGCTGCTCTTCCCAGCTTATTTCTGTGATGTTTTGGGTATTAGTTCTCAGCTAATGTTTGTTAACATTGAATTTCCTTAAAATTGCTCCATATAATGTTCAGAGACCATGATAAATTTCCCAAATTATTGATGAATGTGGATTTCCAGGAATCCGAGTGTGGAATCTTTGGAGTCTAGTGGGGGTTTAGGCGATATCAGAGATGCAAGTCGATGTTAGTGTCACATTCGTGAAGAGTTTATTAGCGTTGTCATTCTCCAGCAAGTGTAGCGGTTCAATAAAAACAAGTTGTATTGTGTCTTCAGTATTTCATTTGATTCCTTGTTGCCATCACAATTGTTCTATCTCCCTTATGCAAGGGCTCAATACCAGGAAAGATTTTTTGCTATACTCTGCAAATGAGAACTATTTTGAGTCTCTCAATTTCACAGATTTTTTCTCTCATTGTCTCTTCCGAGTTTTCTGAGATACTTGCAGTTTTAGCTCAATACCTTTTTGTTATGTACATAACCCTGCTTATCAGTCTGAGGAAGTGGGGCTGCACAATTCCTTGTTTATGGTGGAACGTTTCTATTTTTGCCTCATGTTGATTCTCGTGTATCTGGGGACACTAAGAATTACTCGTGGATACATTTTGTATTTCTTTTCACGAATACTAAAAGAGAGATGAAGACCAGCATAGAGGGAGGAAGAGGGAGATGAAGAGTGAGGAAGCATAGCAGAGTTAGATCCATGAAAGGTAAAGTGTACAAATATAGAATGTGGGATGAAGGGTTGACTTAAAAAGACTGAAGGGGTAGAGGAAGACGAGTATAGTGAGTAGAAAGAGTTGGAGTAGAAGTTAGAGACGATAGCAGTAGAGGTAGTAGTGCCATCATCCATTCAATAGTATTACCAGACAAGAAATGGAACTCTTGTTAACCGTTAATATTGATTATCATAACCGTTAAGAAACTACAACCATGTAAAGCATTAAATCAATTATAAAGTAATCTTCAGAGTGCTCTGCACTCTAGCTTTCGTCAGTCAAGAAATGGATCCAAGATCTTAGGTGGGGTCAGAATTTAAGATTCATTTATTATACAAGTCATTTTTAATTATCTCTATGTTCATGAGTTATATTCCCTTGACTTTACCATAATCAATATTAATTCAGAATTAGGAGTATTCAATACAGGAAGTCGAGAGGAAATATGTCCAAGTTCTTCTGGAAATTTTACAACATAATTTAGGAAACAGAATGTAAGGCGATGTAATCAAGCTGACCAAGGTCCCTGAGTATAAGTGTATTAGAGAGAGGGGGTAGGGATCATTCATGACTAAAGTTCATCTTCACTCCAAACATTTACTACTTATGGGTATACTCATCCCCGTGCCACCTCTGAGTTGCTTTATCTTCATCAATCTATCACAATCGGTTAGGGATATGGCTGACAGTCAAGGCCCCCTTCAGGCCTAGAGAGGCGGATGTAGAATCTAGCCAACAGAACTGGATCCTCAGTGTAGAGCGAAAAACGCTCCGTCTCCCTCTATGTACAACTGCTTGAGTATATAAGGGGGTGCCAGGAGTTAAGCTCTATCTTACTATCACACTTAGACAGCGGCATGTTTGATGGAAAGATAGTTAACCGTCTGCAATTATCAGCTTTGCATTAAGGCAAGGTTACCTGACATGACCAGACCTCGCCCGGCTTGTGAACATTAACACTTGTGATATGTGACTTTCCTATTGTCAAGGACCAACAGACTGTCACCACCCAATTCTTGTATGAACTGACTACTTATTTCAGTGAATATATTTAATAAAACCATTTATGTTACATTTTTATGCTTTCAACCTATGGTTATGGAAATCTCTAAGGTGCAAGACATGGTATATACAGTAATCAACTAAGGACATATCATCACATAAAACAAAAATCAAACAAACTAGGGACAAACATCACATAAAACAGTCTGGTATTACAGGGGTCAAAATATTGGTGTGTGTACCTTCATTTACATTTTGACTTAATACCCACACCAAAATATTTTTATTGCCTCGAGTTTCTGGTGTTGATTAACTTAAAAAATTGGGAGGTTAGGGTGGTTTTTAGGACCCCCAAGGTCCTAGTTTACTCTGTGAAAGCAGTAAGAAGACATTCATCACTACTACTGTACGAGTTTGGTTATCTGAAGCCCTCTTATCCAATTATATAGGTTTTCTGGCCAAAATTGTGTCCTGATAATTTTCTACCAATCTTTGCCACATCTGGACATAAATCTGGATAAGTGGAGGTTAGGTTATGTAAATTTTCATTAACTACACATTTCAAGATCTGCAATATATAACAAGACAAACTACAACAAGGTAAGCTGAAGTTTGTTTTTAATTATATTTTTAATGTATAGTGTGTGTGGAAATTTGAATTATTTTGGTGGTACAAAAAATTGCAAATATGGTCATTTTTGGATTTCCCCTATAAGAAATCTGGGTTTCTGTTTTATCTGGTAAGGGGTCCTTCCCATATAGTCTGAAGAAGTGAGCTTAGGCAATAGTACCGAGGGCATCAAAGAAGGCATGTAACCAGGTACTGCTATATGCAATTATGCACTGTTATCTATTTGCCTTGTCAAAAGCTTGGGGATCAAGGAAAGCAACAGGAGTCCTTGATCATGCCTAACGCTATATTCAGGAATGCAGGTCTGTGTACAGTATTTCTTCCAGAAAGAGAGATATTCAAGGGCAAGCTGGTTATGAGTTTTGCAACATTAACCTGCTGGGAACAATTCTCAAGAACCTTGCATTTGTAGGAAATTAAAGGTATTAAAATGTATTAGCCTATAATTGTGAGAGTTTGGCTTAGGTATAAGGATTATGAGGCTTGTTACATGAATATGCAGATAATTAGGGATGTTACTTGTTTTCCTATCATAGTATTGTAATTTGACATGACAGGACTGATTTTGAGACCTTTAAATACCAAAACAATTGGAAGATATTAATTGAGACCATTCTTTCAAAGTCCAGTGTAACTCTCACATAGTTCAACAGTAACTCTCAGCCAAGTTCAACAAGCCAAAATTAGGACAGAAAACAGATGCTTTTCACTCATAGTGAAATAAACCCATGGAGTCTGGTACATGCCAAAGCAGTAAATGCCAAGACATTACCTCAGTTTAAAATTCAACTGGAGAAAATCTTCAGGAACAATGGGGGGATCCTTTGACACACACACACACACACACACACCAGCATCCTTTACGGCTAGAATCCACTCGATAAAACATCTAAACTATTGGGGCTGACTAAAATGCCTAAATCTGTATTCTCTTGAGCGCAGGCAGGAGAGAAACATAATAATTTACACATGGAAAATAATAGAGGGGATGGTCCCAAACCTGCACACAGAAATAACGCCACACGAGACCAGGAGGCATGGCAGGATGTGCAGAATACCCCTGTTGAAAAGCAGAGGTGCTATAGGTACCAAGAGAGAACTATCAACATCGGAGGCTCAAGACTGTTCAACACACTTCCACTACACATAAGGGGTATAACTGGCTGACCCATCGCAGTGTTCAAAAGAGAACTCGATAAACACTTCCAAATGATACCTGATCAACCAGGCTGTTACTCGTACATCAGGCTATGGGCAACTGCATCCAACAGCCTGGTTGACTAGTCCAGTAACGAGGAGGCCTGGGCAATGACCAGACCGCAGGGACGCCAAGCCCCGAAACCAACTCGAGGTATACTCAAGGTAAGAGCAGTGAGGAGACAAAAATTTAGAATGGAATAGCTGATAAATGTAAACCAGAACCAGGCTTATTCTTTAAATTCATTAACTTTAAGTTGCAGGTAAAGAAGAAAGTCCAGAAATTGAAATAGGTGAACAGATTCAGAGAATGAAAAGGAAATGTGCGACACTAAATTAACAGTTTCAAAGTATGTTTGTGCAAAAAGTTTGTGCTATGAGGTTTACAGAGAACCAGACAAAAGTAAGATTTTCAAAGAAGAGCAGAGTACATAGAAGTGTCCAGAGTAAAAACTGAAAAATTGCTCGAGGAACTAGGAAGAAATAAAGCAGGTGGCCCAGATGGAGTCTCACTCTTGGTTTGATTTTTCAGGCATCTTTATGTACTGGAATTTTAGATACTGTATGTGGAAAAAAAAGCACACAGTTCCAGTTTACAAAAATGGCAACATAGAAAACCCTCTGGTGTGCAGGCAGGCACAGGGAGTAAGAGGGAAGTGAGGCCAAGCCGGAAAAGAAGGAGCAGCAGGCTCTTGTGGCTAAACAGAAAAGGCTTGCTTTGTGTGTCTCCTAAGGGCTGCATCTTTTTGACATGCATTATACATGACTGGAGGTGTTCAGAAGACTCACTATAGTACCAAATGATGTAAGCCAAACCCATACTCAACTTATTGCCTTATGCCCTCTTTCTTTGTCTGTGGTTGATAGTTGATACCAAATGGCTCCTTCACTGTTGGACTAATAAAAGGCAGGTTGTTGGTTAGTGAGACATTTATTTACTAAAGTTTAATGACAGGTGTAGGAGTGTAGTGAAGACCTTGAGAAAGGTGACAGATGTACATTGCCATAATGAGAGTGAAATTCTGGGATTAATTATAAAATCTGAAATTTGAAACCAATTAGGACAGCAATGAGGCAGACGTGGGCTTGAGCAGAGGCAGGGTTTAGAAGAGGAAGGGAGATCAGAAATTTGGATGTTATTCATTAATGATAAGCTTCCAATTTTTCTATTAGTTATGTCTCATTAGATAATTTACATCCTCAGACCCCAGAAGAGTGGGTCACAAGCTGTTACGGCGGACTGAACTTCGGATGGTCCGTGTGTGAAGAATCCAATAACAGTGGCAGCAACTCTAGTAGTAGCAGCAACAGCAACAGCAGCAGCAGACGCCCGTCAGTGTCTGTAGCGTCGTCTCCATGGCTGACTAGTGGGAGCCAGGCTCCTCCAGCATCAGGAGAACAAATAGACAAATTTATTCGACATCGGTAAGTACAGTACTGCACCCTCTGCTGTCGTGTAATCCGTCCTCATGTTGAGGTAACATTTATGAATTCTTTCCTGGCCTAGTTCTGGTATATAATGCTTTATGTACAGAGAAACAAATATGCTATAATAGGAAGGCAGATTTTCTAAATATGGCATGAAATTACTGTAGTTTAAAATAAATTCTGATATTCATGTAGTTTCAAAGAAATTCGAAAATACAAAATATAGTTACTGTATACAGTACATTGCTTTACCTTGTTTTATCATTATATAAGTACAGTAATGGTACTTATAATATCTATTTCATGTAATAAAAGTACATTTAGACTGGATGACTTACTTTTTACATTTCAAAACTGTTATTTGTCAACTGTAAAGAAGGTAAGTCATATACCCTAGCCATGATCTAATTAGCTAGACCTGCTCCAAATGTGAAAATATTCATTTTGGAAATTGAATTGGCTTTCCTTCAGTCAGTGATTTGCATGACTAGTGTTGAAATGCACTACTCTGTTTAGTTTTAGTTTTATGCTTGCCGTGTGTTTGATGGTATACAATTTTCACACACAGGCCTACAGTTGAATTTGGTTATCAAATTTGGCTGTATAAGCTAGATAAATTTTTCTGGTGCTCTAGGGGCCTTTTATTTTACCATTGCATAAGTTAAAGAGAATTAAGTGATTAAAAATTTTAGTGCAATTTTTTTTTAATGTAGGAAGTTGTGGTGGTTGGTGTAACGAGTGGCTTGTGTTATATTAATGTAGTTGTCTTTTTAGGGTTATGTCACTTTGGTTTTTCAATATACAGTAATGTATACATGAATGGGGTCATAAGGGATACAGTACCTATAAAATAAGGATATTAAAGAGGAGTGTAAATGTAGTGCATGGGCCTAATGTAATTGATATAGGCTTTATTAAATTTATATATGCAGATGATTCAGCTTGTTAAAAAAAATCCTTTAAAGGTGCTGTCGAGTTCTCTTTTGAACATTGAGAGTTTGGCTATGGCCTGTATGTGTAGGAAAAAAGTGTTGAAAATTTTTTTGGCTTTGATGTTGATAGAGTTGTCTCTCAATGTGCCTATTGCATCTCTGCTCTTCACTGTGGCTATTTTGCACATCTTGCCATGCCTTCTGGTCTCATGTGGTCTTATTTCTGTGGGTGGATTTGGAACCAGTCCTTTATTATTTTCCAAGTGTAGATTATTATGCACTTCACCTGTCTGCATTGCCCATGAAAAGAGAATAGGAAGGCAGATTTTCTAAACATGGCATGAAATTACTGTAGTTTAAAATAAATTCTGATATTCATGTAGTTTCAAGGAAATTCGAAAATACAAAATATAGTATTTCTGTACAAGGTCAATCAGTTAAGTACCTGGAATGTTGATACCAAATGGCTCCTTTGAAGATTGAAATTGAAGATGAGAACAGTCACCGAAGAAAAATGGCTGTTGCAATTAACTCTCTGGTTAGTAAAAGCATGAAATAGTATGGTGTAAATAGCTGCAGCCAAGATCCTGCATGAAGGAGTGGTAGTGGAAGCTCTGCGTAAGAGTTGTGAGACCATGTTATGGTATAAACATGAAAAATCAAGAGTTAGATCAACACAAATTATTGATCTGGGAAGTGTGTGTGATGTTATGAAAATAGATGAAATAGAGGGAATACAGAAGACATACACGTCACGCATAGACATGATAAATCCCCTCAACTATTGAGCCTTTCAAAGCTCAAGAAACACTCTCTAGTAAGGACGTGAGACAGAACATCGTGGAGGGCCAGGTGCCAAATTTGCACAGTAAAATAATATACCTGAGTGAATGACATGGAAGGAAATGCAGAATAGAGCCAATGAAGAGTAGCTGTGCCCTAAGCATAATCAGAGAAGTGTCAGACCAACTGTGCTGTAGTGTATTTGTGGACCTGCGGGTCGCTCCATGCAACATCTTGTTGGACCAAGAACCTGACCTCAGGCTGGGCTTGGAAAGTAGTAGAACTCTCAGAACTTCATCCAGGTACAATTCAGGTAAGGAGTGAAATGGTCAGAATGAGAAATAGAATGCAAAATTCAATAAATTGTATGATGGATGGGAGCATATCTAGATGGTTTAGAAGGAGAAGAATGGATATGGTGAGTGAGTGAGGAAGAAGAGTGAGTGTGGACAATACACATGAAATAGTGAGAGATAAGACTGAGTGGAAGCAATTTACAAGGTAGCATATATATGCCCGTACTGTACTGTATGCAATATTTTATGAGGGAACACTATACACCAGGTGTTATGAAGCAATGAGGAGCTGCTGTGAATGACTTTTAGAATGTCAACATGTTTGCTTATTTGTGATTCTATATATTGTGCATGATATGATGAATTGTATAGTAATATTTATATTAATATCTGTTACTTTCTTTTACTATATTATTCACCTTGTTTTCTCCAGGCTAGTGCCTCCCTGCCCCATTAAAGTGCAAAATCGGGTAATGTTGGTGTTTATATGTATGAATGTATATCTCTGTGAGAGTATGGAAGTTCACATGGCTTAAAGTGCAAGGGTTGTACACAACGGGAGCACAACCCTTGCACTTGTTCCTTGCTGCGAGTGTGGCAGGCCCTGGAGAGGATTGTTTCTTCAGAGCTCTGCTTTCCGGCTCCATTTCGACTCTTCCTAGTGGTTCATTTCCTGAACTGCAGGTTTGCCTACTGGTCCTACCCACTTTGGGCTGGATTCTGTATTGCTCTGCTTTCAGATTCTCAGGGTTTAGTTCCCCACTCAATTCATATGTAGGACATGTCTAATATTATCATGGATGGGTTCTCATTTCCATCCTATTTTCGTGAAGTGGATAGCTGCCGATGCATCCTTCTGTTGCAAAACATTTAGTCACATCGCTGTGGACTGCTTCGCATCCACTTGGAACTGCCGTCTCCCCCTACTACGTGGCTCCATTCTTTGATTGCAAGAGACTCAAGATGGCTGCCTTTCATATAGATTGGTCATGGTTGGAGTTCATATACTGTACCTCTTTTTCCCAATTCAGTTGTTCATCATGGTGTTGCCCCAGACAGTAGTCATACTCAGGGGAGGGGGTGATTCTTCCATGGTGGCAGGCTCAGCCATGGTTTCCCATTTTTTTTGGCCTGGTATCAAAACAGATTTTTTCTGCAGCTCCACATTATTATCAGATCAACCTAGCAATGTACCTCACTGGTTTGGCCTTCTAGTCTGCTCTTTGCCCCTGGAATTTCTGATGTGGCGGGGTCTATTGCCATTTGTATGGTGAATGGGTAGCTGGTTTATTGGTGTCTCACCTGTATATCTATTTATGGTAGCAGTATGAAGTTGCCTGGCATTCGTTATGCCTGTGTCTCATCTTTCCTTGGTGTCAGTCCAGGTCTCTTAGGTCTGTGGTCTCTTCAGCTTAGTAGCTTTTGTCTCCTCCTCCTCTCTGCTAAGTTCCCTGTTCTGTTTCTTTGTAGTTAAAACTTCAGAAAGCTACCAAGGGGGATCCTTCCAGTAAATTAGCATTGAACGTAGTGATCCACCTCTTTCTGGTAGAACCCCAATCGCTCCCCGACTCACTCCCTACCAGGTTCGTTGATTCGTTGTCCTTCAACTTCAGGCTGACCATTGGAGCCGGCTGTGGGCCCAGGGCTCTGGGTTGACTTTGTGTGACTATCAATACTAATGGGTTCGAGCTAGTTTCGAGTAAAACAACTGGTTTAAACTGAATCATTTGCAGAGTTTATTGGCCATTTTGATAAAATTTTCACTTATTTTCAGACTTACAGTTGTCTGTAAAGCTTTGCTAACTTTTTGGATGCTTTCCAGTGAGGGTGATTATAGCCACCTGCTCTTTGTGCCTCTAAGATTGGCCAGGTTCTGACTGGCAAGCCAAGCAGAACTTTTGCTACTGATTGGACCCAATAGGGGAAGCCATCTCAGTGAGATGGCGCCCCAGTGGCTTCCCGAAACTAGCAGAAAGAGGCATTTCATTACATTCATGCTGATTTTGTCCTAGTGGCATGTGATGTTAGCCCATTTCTTGTTGTCATTAAAATTTTAATGCTTTCATTATATTTTCCTAAACTGCAACTTTTCTACAGTATTTCACTTTTGAGACATCTAGCTTTTTCATCATTTTCTGTAGAGAGCCTTTCTGGCTCCCTGGAGCTATACCAGGCCGATATGTATATATTAGACCATTGCATCAGTCAATTCGATTAGAGTTCTAGCCTACCAGGAACCACGAGCTAGAACCTGGCCCCCACAGAGAGGCACGAGGAGCAATGGCCTATAGAATCCCTCATGTGGTTGGAAGCATTCTATGTTTGCCATCTACAAGGATAGGCATACAGAAAGGTAGGAGTCCCACAAGTCTCCACCTGGTTAAAATTGTTACCGAAAACCGAATTATCAAGCAGAACTCCACAATCTGAAAACAAATAAACAAGCATGACATAACCGCCGCCGCGCCGCTGTCTGCGCAGCTCCCCCTCCCTGGGAGGGGGGAGCCCCAGACCCCTCGCACCAGCTATTCAACCTCAGTTCTGAGGCTGATGTGTTGTGTGACGGTTGTTCAACTCTGGCTCCTCTCTTTGACCAGTGATGTCCCTTTGCAGTCGTGTTCTGCTGTGTGGTGGTGTGTGAGCCAGGAGTAATTCACCAAGTACTGGGGCTGCATGCATTTAGGGCCACCTTCTCTAGGTGCCCTGTAAGTACTGCCCTTGCGGTTTGGTGTTGCCTTCCACAAGTCATTTGGGAACCACCTCCGTAGGGATCTTTTGCTGCTTGGTGATGGCTCGCCCTTAAGGTCAGCTGGAGTTTTCATTTCCGCTGTTTGACCTTGGGTAGGAGGTAGTATTGTCGCTGGTAGGGGGCGCAAGGTACCGTGTAGCTTGTCACCTATTACACAGCGGCCGGTTCTGTTCCTCCTGGAGACGTAGTACATTTGCGGGGCTTTTCTTTCCGTTTTTGTTTGTTGCCTTGGGGAGGGGGGGTCTGCCCCATGGTTATTGTCCACTGTTACTCTGGTGGTCCCCTGCTAGGTCCCCGTGATTGTAGACGTCACAGGGGTTCAGCTTTTAGTAGATCTCTTGGTAGTTGAGCCAACCAATTAGCACTACCTTGCCTGGGCTTCCCTTAGCAGTCAGCCTAAGGACCTTGGAAAACCCATTGGGGCTCATTGGTCCAATGGATGCATCCTCTGGGTCCCATCTCACCTTGTGTGAGTTAGAAGGTTGCTCTATTCCCTTGTCTCAGGGTGACATTCACCGGTTTTGCCTTCGTTATGCTGCCTGTTGGGTCGGTGACACCTTCGGCTCGGAGTCCTGCAAGTGGTGTTCCTTGCTGGTTCTCCAATTCACCCAGTCCACTGATATTGATACTAGTGCGCTGGTGGCATCGGCGTTGTATGCATGGTTTTGGTTGCTGTCTTTTAGGTTGGCCACCTTTCCGGTTGCCCTGCAGCTGTCCCGCTTTGGTTATAGGGACCTGGACTTGCGGGTGTTAGTCGTTTCGACTTTAGTTTCATCCCCCTCGTCCTTTCCCTGCTGTGGTTTGTCCTGCCCATCCTTTCCCCACTGCCGGCTCCCAAACGTCTGAAGGTTTCAGAGTTGTGCAGGGTATAGATGGCGGTGAGAGACTGATGGTCTTGGGCTGCTCCTTCCGGTTCGGCAACGGAGGCATTTGAGCTTGCTCCTCCAGCCGGGGCTTCGAGGTCTGACCAGCGACCCTCTTCCCTCCCCTTTCTCATTTTTTCCGGTTGACTTTGCCTTTTCTTTTGGGGCAGACTATTTGAAGGACGGCTCTGCCCCGGGTCCTGGTGTGGAGGATCCTGGTGCTGGGGAGGAGTTAACTTGGAGTGCTTGGGCCCTGTTTGACCCTGCTTGGGTGTTGGTACCCTTGGTGCAGGGCTTATTGTAGGGGAAGGGGTTTTCTTACCCTCCTTCCCTGTACGAATTTGATATGGGTTCGGTTACTCCCTGAGTTCGGTTCCGGGTTTCCTTGGGTTCTTTGGTCCCTTCCTTCCAGATGTTTTCGGCTTCCCGTATCCTGCCTAAGGAGGTTTGGGAGACCATCGCGGCATACCTCCTGCGTGATCCGGATTTTGCCTCAATAATGGACAATTCCTTGTTTGAGCTCTGTTCTGCTTTTCCCTGTTGGGTGCGTTATGAGGTTCCGGAGTCATCCTGGCTAGCAGACTGCCCTTTCTTTTCATTGGGGGGCTTGGGCATTCGTTCTGTCGGACCTCCATGCTTAAGTGGCGGGAAACTTCTATGTTGTTCAGGTTTACCTGTGGTGGTGGGGGGGGGGGGCCCAAGTTGTATTTTGCTTTTTGTAGGTTTTGTAATATTGTGTGCTGTGCATCCATCCACTGTATTACTGTATTCCATTGGCATATCAAAGGATTTGCTTACATTTTAATTTTGTAATAAAGGTTGTCTTATTAATAAGTACAGTACTATATAACTTAATATACAAAGTTATAAATTACTCTATTTGTTTTCTTGTAAGGAATACATCACATGTTTGATAACTTCTTGTTGGCTATTACCTTATGCCATTTGATTATTTTCTAGGCTGCAACGAACTAACAAAGAAGGGACAGTTAGTAGTGGGTTACGCTACAGTCCTGTACATGCTGATCACTCCGTCCTTGCACCAACTCCCGTTCACCCAAGACACCATGCCCTCCAACATGCAAATGGTGAGCAGCTTATTTTATCTATCATACATTTGGTATATGAAAATAGCAATGTTAATTTCCCATATACTGTACTGTACAGTACTAATAAAATTTTAGCCATCTTTTTGTACTTTTAATTAATTACAGTATGTTTAATGGTATGGCTCATGAATTTTTTGTTTGATGCCATAAATATTGTGAAGTACCACCCTTGCCTACTGGAAGCGAGGACAAGAATCTAACTTCCTTTACGAGGCAAGGGGAACTCATGAATCGGATCAGTTCAAAGTAGAAGCAAAAATTCACCAGAAATGCAGGTGTCCTCTGGCAAAGTGGCCATTGTGAAGGAGCCTTCACAGTAATCAAGCAAAGCAATTTTCTGGTGGGGCCCTCGATAGCTCTCGGTCCCTGCCCCCATTCTCTTCTTCCTCGTGGAGTACAAGGATTTAGTTTGGATGGCTTGTGAGAGGGCAGGCTGCCTAAGACCCCAAGGGACTTTGGGTGTTAAGTCCCTGGGATGTTAGTCCCATATAATGTTCTTGACTACCTGGTGGCAGTCAGGAACATTATAGTTAGGGTGTATACACTGCAATGACAATTGTTTGCCTCATTGCATATGAGTACCTAATTTTCTTCAAGCAGTTATCTATTTTGTTGTGTTTATGCTTATTCTTGGATGGCTGCTTGGTGTTTGCTACCTGGCAGTAAGCTCCTTTCAATTCAATCCACAATAGGACCTTGCAAGTCATCTTCTTGAGGTTATCTTGATATGATTTCGGTGCTTAGTGTCCCTGTGGCCCGGTCCTCGATCAGGCCACCACCCCCAGGAAGCAGCCCGTAGCAGCTGTAACTCCCAGGTACCTATTTACTGCTAGGTAACAGGGACATCAGGGTGAAAGAAACATTTTGCCCATTTGTCTCCGCCTCCACTGGGGATCGAACCCGGAACCTCAGAACTACGAATCCGAAGCGCTGTCCATCCAGCTGTCAGGCGCCCCAGCTTGTAAAGCTAATGCCAAATACTAGAAACAATACACTAGCATGATGGCCCCATAGGGCAGAGTCCAAAGGATGGCCAGCATTCAACTTTGAGAAGTAGTGGGACTTGCTATGATGAGGCGGCTAGGGAAGGAGAGAGGTGGAACGTCTCCCATTAGCAACAGGACTGAAGCAGTCGCTGGCCTTGAAGCTGGGAGTTCTGGGACACCACCTGTTGGCTGCTTGGTGCACTAAGGGATGTTTTGTACCCAGTTTCAACTGAACCATTTCATTTTGAGCAACTCTTTTGCAATGTCTGTAGGATGATTTGGTGCCTCTTGTTTATGAATTATGCAGTTTGTATTGTCTCGTCTACTTTCTGGTTGCTTTCCCAGTGATGGTGATTGTAACAATCCCCTGCTCCCTGTGCCCCCAAGGGGTCTAGGTTCTGGCTCTGCAAGACCAACAGGACACACATGATTAATGTGACTTAATATTGGAAAGCTATACCGGCAACATAGCTTCAGGGAGCAACGAAAAGGCTCCTCCAGAAAAAGATTATTGAAGTGAATTTGTGAGTGGCACCTAGGCTTCTCTCCTGACCCAAGGTCATAGATACACCCATGTCACTGCTAGTATGCCAGGCTCTGTGCAGCTTTGAGCCCCACTTTGACAAGTAACTTTTTATATGATCTTGCCTATATTGCTGTACTGGATAAGAAAAGGGAGCTCAGTAGATATCTTGAGGTTATCTTGAGCAAATTGCAAACCTACTGGGACCAAACCTACAAAGTTTGCAAATCATTGCAAACCTATGGGACCAAAGGCCAAAACCTGGACCTACTCTAAAGAGGTGCAATGACCAAGGAATTCTAGGTCACCCTAAACAAAGGCCACCAGGAAGGTGGGCAATCTGAAACAAACAGCAAAGAAAATGGCGTATATAAAATGAGACGGCAAAGCCCCAAAATAAATGAATCACCTGACCATGAAACAGTTCTCATGTTAATTCCACCTGCACACCATCAGGGGAATGTGCAACTTCCTCCTCAAATCCCAAGTATGAACCTTAGTCATTATGCTCCTGTACCCACCCCACCACTCTTCGGGACCTTTTTTTTTCTTCAGATGAGTGTTGGTCATCGTGGACACCTTGTCCTGTGGGGGCCATTTGCCTTTTTATTATTTCATTTCTTAGTGTTTCTTCATGATGCATGTATATATATTTTTATGCCACTTCTTATTATGTGAACTGATTATATGATCACCTATCTTGAGGTTATATCTTGATTTCGGGGCTTAGTGTCCCCGCGGCCCGGTCCTTGACCAGGCCTCCTTGTTACAACCCCCTCCAAGAAAGCAGCCTGTAGCAGCTGTCTAACTCCCAGGTACCTATTTACTACTAGGTAACAGGAGCATCAGGATGAAACATTTTGCCCATTTGTCTCCGCCTCCACCGGGGATCGAACACTGAACCTCGGGACTACGAATCCGAAGCGCTGTCCACCCAGCTGTCAGGCGCCCATAGGCAGCGTAGGCTGTCTACCCGTCAGACCTAGGACTGCATTTGCCCCAAATTTCTAGGAGTTTTTGGACTTTTGCTTCATCCTGTCTGCAGTTGCTTGCAACATCAATAGGCAATAGCTAACAACTTCATGTCAGTTCAGACTTAGCTAAATGAGAGCAATTCATCCAGTATCAGGGTGCATATTATTGAGCAAAGGTCCTGTGGAGGGTATTCCTTACCTACTTCAGAATCACTGTGGCCATAGGAGTCACTTCAATGATAGACAGGCTCTCTAAAGGACCTCCAGTTGGATTCTCATCATCAGTAATTTATTCAAGTAGGGCTTAATATAGTGGGAACTTTGAACTTTATCTGTGCTGAGGGCACTTCATGAGTGGGGCAGTATTTAAGAAAGCTTTATGTAAACAGTTTTAAAGCAAAGTTTATTGACAAAACTTGAGTGTAACACACAGGGAGCTTGTGTCACTATGATTAGTGTAGTCAAAGCTAATATTGCATCACACACACACTGGTATATCTCACTGACCAATCACATGGTTCTTCATGGACAGACCTAGACCTGTCTTGACACCACCTTCCACCTTTAGACAACCAATCAGAAATATCGCTTTCCTATCACTAGCTGGTTACAAGGGGAAAAGTTCCTTCCAGATACTCTGGAAACATCAAATGGCATGCACAATTTACAACGGTAATGATTTGTCAAGATAGTCAACATAGCATGCAAATATACTAAATGTGTTGCATGTGTAACACACACATTCACTGACAGTGAAACAATCATGATACCACACAGATAATTACTTGTTCATCGTTAGTCTGTAAAACTCGGCCTTCACTTGTTGTGTATGGTTAATGAGGCGAGTAAATCACAGGCTGATCAGTGAGAAGACACACAAACTGATTATTGGTTTAGTATCTTCAGTAATGTTAGCCTCACACATACAAACACGCACACAACTTCTAAGTTATGTGGAAAGGAATTAAAGTACTCTAATAAAGAAAGACCTAGGGGTGGGTTTTGGATAGTAAACTGTCGCCGGAGGAACATAAAGAACATTGTGTGAGGAACGTATGCGTTACTTTCCAACTCGAGACTCACTTTTAATTACAGTACATGGATGGTGAAATGCTAAAGAAACATCTTTTGTGAGACCAAAATTGGAATATGCAACAGTTGTGCTTCTTGAGATATGGGCACAATACATCATTAAACTGGAAAAGGTGAAAAGACATGCTACAAAATGGCTTCCAGAACTGAAAACCAAAAACCAAAAAACAAAAAAGCTAGAAGACAATATGATCACTACTTACAAAATAATAACAGGAATCGATCAGATTAACAAAGGCATTCCAGAAACCAGCAACTTCAAGAGCACGAGAACACAGATTCAAGCTAAGGAAACAATGGTGCTAAAAAAATATTAGAAAGTTTTCTTTTACAAACTGTTATCTGCTGGCATAGCCAGACATTATATATTACCTCACACCCTATATCTGAACTGCAAATGCGATCCACAGCCGAGTGGGCAGTGCTCAGGATTTGTAGTCCTGAGGTTCCGGGTTCGATCCCCAGTTGAGGGAGAAACAGACAATTTCTTTCACCCTGATGCTCTGTTCATCCAGCAGTAAATAGGTACCTGGGAGTTAGACAGCTGCTACGGGCTATTCTGGGGGTGTGTAACAAAAAGGAGGCCTGGTCCTTAACCAGGCCTCCTGCTGTGCCCCAAAATCACCTCATGATATGGGGCAACAGTATATGGCAGGAGATGCCAATCTAGAAAAAAAGCCAAGAAAGGAGAGCACCACGTATTCAGAAACCTAAGAACTACTATGAAAAGAAAGGAGAAGTGAAAGGAGCATCATGAAATCACAGTATGTCACTGAGAAGAGGAACACAGATAGGAAACCAAGAAGCCATCTGCTCACCATAGAGGTGGCAATAAGATGAGTCAAAACACCAGATGCGAAGAGTAGAGGAAAAGGTTGAACGAGTGTGGTTCAACTGACCCACTGGGCTGACCTCTGAAAAGAGGTTGAGCCATGGAAAAAACACCTGGGTTCAGCACCCAGCAAGCAGTGCCTGAAACCAAGGCTGAGCTGGCCACCAAGGAGCCAGAAGGGTCACCCTTCTCTGGGAGGACTCCAACCTGACTTGGAAGCAGAGCAACAGCCAAACTGGGGGGAAGAGGTACCAAGATCCCCATTTCAACCATTCCAGCTGAAAGGCATCCACCTATGGCCTTACAATTGGGGAACAGAGCTGCATATAAGGGAAGGCTTCAAAACCATGCTGACATGAAGAGGTCCATGTCCAGGTTCCCAAACATCTTGCAAAGTCACAGAAATGAGGAAGCATTGAAGGTCCACTTCGTGGTAGTGAAAATGAAATGGGACAGACCATTTGCGAGGATGTCGGACACTACCTGGACATGAAACGCACAAAGCCAAATCATGAGAACCCAGCAGAAGAGCTACAGGAGGCATCCAGCTCAAAGAGGCAGGGACCAAACTGAGCCTCCCCTCTTCCCTGGTTGACAATGAACCAGGAGGGGGTACAGGAGGTTCCACCTACGCCAACTGCCTCCAGTAACAAGAACGAGGGCCTCAAGGATATAGGAAGTTCAAGAGAGGCCGACAGGCCACAGTCATTGTGACATGTTAATGCACCTGACCGCACCTGACCTTATTTTCTGTTCCCTAGTGGAAGGCTGTGGTCTTACTGTAACAGATGTAGTTTCCTTCGTACTATATGATTTCCGTTCCTCAGAAGTGATGCGAAAGATACGTTAGACGGTAGAAGATAATCCACCAGGAGAAGCCAGCAAGAGCAGTCCTAAACACAAGACTTGTGTTGGTTGTACCAAGAAGGGCCTGGCTGTTGAAGACAGTGAAATGTCTAGTAGCCAGCAAGCTATTTCTGTTGGAACAACATATCTTAGTGTGGCCTAGTTGTGTTTGTAGATGGATTGAACATCCATCTGTCCTCTAGGTCAAGGCTAGTTTGTAGTTAAGCCTCGAGGGGAAGCCAGCTAGCATGTTGCTGGTGTTAGTGTTTAGACACAGTGAGGATACTATGGAGGGCTGGCCCGTGAATTATTGGAGAAGTGGACTCGCCGTAGGGAGTACCTCAGAAGTAGAGCACTTTGGGAAGAAGCCCCGAGTATTATGTTAGGACGACTCCGTGATAGAAGATCACAGAGGTTTTTGTGGAGTGGAAGTGACACAGTGGGTGTTATCAGTGGTGTATATATCTTTGTGTATGTGTCTTGTAAATAATTACCTATACATAATATTTAGGTACATGTGGCGATTGTTTTTGTCTAGTGTTGTTTAACCCCTTTCCCCATTTGGTTGTCTATTACTGCTCAATTCTTGGTAATTTCACCCTGACTTGGCATTGGATATGTGAAGATATCATAACAGCCATCAATGAGAGGAACCTGTGTCACCACAATTACAGGAAAGAGGTGTGGAGAAAACGGAAATACAGGAACAGGCACAGAATAGGAAATACAGGATTGTGCCATAGACACAATCAGAGAACACTGTATAAACATCAGAGGTCCACGGTTGTTCAACACCCTCCCAGCAAGCATAAGAAATATTGCCGGAACAACCGTGGACATCTTCAAGAGGAAACTAGATTTATTCCTCAAAGGAGTGCCGGACCAACCAGGCTGTGGTGGTTATGTGGGCCTGCGGGCCGCTCCAAGCAACAGCCTAGTGGACCAAACTCAAGTCAAGCCTGGCCTCGGGCCGGGCTTGGGGAGTAGAAGAACTCCCAGAACCCCATCAACCAGGTATCAACCAGGTAACCAGGAAAGCTAAGGCCCACATCAAATCCTACAAACATGCTCCAGGATGGTATAGCTTGAGAAGCACAGCTGAACCTATCACAGCAGAGGTCAAGATCCCTGAATGGAAGAGAGATGACCCTGTATGCACTACATCAACTTTTGAGCTGGGGCCAAGATGCCAGTTGGCAATGAGCTACTTAACCCCCCCAACTAGTTTCAAGTGTTTATTTTCATTCACTGACTTCCCAATTGCCTTCCTCCCCTGGGCGCCTGACAGCTGGGTGGACAGCACTTCGGATTCGTAGTCCTGAGGTTCCGGGTTCGATCCCCGGTGGAGGCGGAGACAAATGGGCAAAATGTTTCTTTCACCCTGATGCCCCCGTTACCTAGCAGTAAATAGGTACCTGGGAGTTAGACAGCTGCTACAGGCTGCTTCCTGGGGGTGGGGTAACAAAAAGGAGGCCTGGTTGAGGACTGGGCTGTATGGATGCTAAGCCCTGAAATCAAGATAACCTCAAGATTCCTCAGTGGTGGCATAAATAAATAAATATATGATCAGAGAATCATTTTAACTAATTCCAAAATTTTATTTTTCTAATAATTTTTTGGGCACACCATTGAGTTGTCACATGAAACATGTGTGCAGTGTTAGGGGTTAAATGTAATGGCTGATGTCTTGTTTTTACCCCATCCCAATGGAGTGGACCATCATCGACATAACCTTCCATCGGCTTTGCATAGCATTTAGTTACTGTTACCCTAAGGTTGACCTTTTGACTTCAGCACCGAACAGGTGGCCTCCAGTTTATGTGGGCCTATTTCTCAATTGCGAGGCTCAAATAGTAGATGCCTTTGGACTGGAGTTGGTGGGAGTTTCTTTGTCTCGTTCCTCTGATTCGGCTATTGCTCCAGGTTTTGTTCAAGATGGAGTCGTTTGCTGACAAGGTTCTTCTGTTTGCTCCCTTTTGGATGATCCAGCCATGGTTTCTAGTTTATTGGTCCCACTGTTTGAGCCTGCATCATTGTCCATGGCTCCACTTCCTTCTCTTGATTGGCCCAGAGATGTTTGAGGTTCTCCAATGATCTACCTGTTTAGAGCTCTTGACACTTTCTACTCTCTGTACAGTTTTCAGATGGCCAATCTTTTGGCTTCTTGCCTGCAGATTTCATCACGGTGACAGTACAAGATATCTTATGCTCTTTATGTTTTTCTCTCTCCATTGTTTGTCCTCCATTTCTTTACCTATGGTCCTCTCATTTTTGTCTTCGTATTTGTGGACAGGCTTCTCATGTCAAATACTGTTGCCGTGTATAGTTCGGCTTTGGTGAAGCCACTGCTGTTGGCATCTGCGGTCAACATATTGTTGGAACTGTTTCTCACAAGTTGTTTCTGGCATTTTGCACCTCCAGTCTGCTCATACTACTCGTGGGCCATCATGATCTTTGTTCAGGGCTTTAGTTTCTCTTTCCACTCAGTTTTCTTTTGTCCCTGTGGTCCAGGATCGTTTCTTCTAGGCCATGTTTTTGTTAACCCGTGTTTCCAGTATTCGAGCTGGGAAGCTTCACACTTTCCTCCAGAAAATGGGGTCTTGCTATTTTGGTCCTAAAGGTTGTTTTCTTTGCTTACGGATCTCTTCCTTTGTGGCTCAGAATGAGATGGCTGGTTTCCAGAGGGTTCCTTTGGCAATTGATGCTGGTCTGTTTGGCTAGGAGTGCATCATTTATGCCTGTTGGCAGCCAATTGTCATTAGTGGTGCACAGGACACACTGTTTGGTCCAGGGTGGGCTTCTGTGGCTTTGGAGTGTTAACTCATTGCTAATGGCAACTTTCCTGGGGGTTACTTTCTGCAGCACTCCTCCACCCCTGGTGAATGTTTCCTTTTATATTTGCCTTGGGACATAGCACAATGAGTCATCATAGATGCCCTCTCAGAAAACAAGCATTGATAAATTTAAAAAAATGCCTCTGATTTTTATGGCTTTTTGATGGCTTTTGATAAAAAAGGGAATCCTTGGGATTCCAAGGATCTACCGATCCTTGGAACCCTCCCTTGCCCATGCATGGGCTTTGGTTTTCCATTTTTCTGCCCATATGACTTAGGATCCAAAGTTGATGGATTGAGGATTATTGTGCACAGTCACCTGGTGGGAACCAAGTGGTTTGTGAATCTCGAGGCTTCTTTGTCCCATTTTGTACGTTTGATTTATCTTGCTGTTTGCTTTGGTTCAGCCACCTTTCTGGTGGCCTTTTCTTGGCTAGGATAATATCTTCAATTCCCCTGCTCATTGCACTTCATTAGAGGAAGCAAGGTTTTGGTCTTAGGTCCTCCAAGGCAAATACATGACTTATAAGGGCCTAGCATGGATTGGGTGAAACTTGCCAGGTATCAAGTACCAAGGATCCACTGGAAAGAGGCATTTCATTACATTCCATGCTAATTTTGTTAATATATAAATTAATATAAATATCTGATAGAAATTTTAAGTAAATGGTGCAGCACAGCTTCACTAAGTCTATTTAATTCATGTCATTCAATTTCTTTTTATTTCATGTTAACAGGTGGGTCCCGTTCCATCCCGATACCACAACTGCCAAAACCACTGCTTCCTCCTCGGTTGCGCAGCTCTGTGGAGGGTCTTAACCAGGAAATTGAACGCCTCGTCTTACGCCCGTCCCACATACCTGGGGATGACGTAGATGATGTGGTATGTCAATATTTCAAGCATAATTATGTTAAATGTTGTATAAAGATTAAATAAAACAATCTTTCTAGCTTATCTGAGTAATTTTAGTTTAGAATGCCATATGTATTTCAGGCAGGATTATTTTCTGCCAGAATTACCAAACTCAGAAAAGTATGTGAAATTAGCACATAATTAACACTGCCAGAATTGGACTGTGTCCATCTTTATCAGCTGCCATTATAAGTAAGCACTACACATCAATTAAGTTAGAAGTAAATTGCAGTGTCCAGACTTGTCTGCAACAGCTTTGTGAAAAACACTACTGGAGAAGTCTGTGGCAAGCAGAAGCTTTCTCTGTTGGTTACATGTGCCAGTTGACAAGCCTCTAACCCTACATGTAATTAATTTACATGGTTAATGCCAGTGACCCTTTGCCACCACGACTACCTTTGTGACCTACTTTTCTAATCCATCAGGATAGACTTCTAACAAACCCAGGAACAACTCCAGTTATCCTAAACATGCCCCCAGGGACCAAAGGTGCACACACACTTCTCTAAGATCTGGGGTACTTGCCTGAGAATCCAGAGCTCATACAAGATAGCCAAGGCACTGATTTTATTTTTATTTATTTATATATACAAGAGTTCTTACATTCTTGTAAAGCCACTGGAATGCACTGCATTTCGGGCAGGTCCTTAATCCTAATTTTCCCTGGAATACGACCTACCAAATCGTTCAACAATTTGGTACCCATTCACTGCTGGGTGAACAGAGGCCTACAGTTAGAGAGTGGCACCCTGGCCAAGATACAAACCCAGGCTAAAGCGCTTGCAAAGTGCCGAGCGAGCGTCTTACCATTGCGCCTCCGAGACTAATAAAAGATTAAAGGACGAGGGATGGATTGCAACTTAACCACCAGAGGCAGGGTGGGGGAGTAAACAACCCTTTGATGTACAAACTAAAACTTCATGCTGACATGCACTCAGAATGGGGAACCCACAAACAAACACAGGAAACATTGCAAAAGTTTAATCCCCTGCATTGGTCAACATCTTGTTAATGATAATCAGCTAATTCTTCAGCCACAGGCCTTGTTAGGTAACCATGTACCGAGATACTACCCGGTACATTAAAAAAAGTGCCGCTTCCAAGGGTATTCCTAAGATAATGCTAGTGGAGAACCTTTTATCAACAGTGCCATGAAAGGCCTCACTGAAACTAAAGCTGACAAAGCAAGACAGTGTTTAAGGCCACACACATGAAAGTAAAAAGCATATACTGTAATCAATGTGCAAGCCATGAGTTCTAAGCCAAAGAATTTTGCATTGTGGTGAAATTTTATGGAATTAAATATTCATGTGGTATTTAGAGACCAATACCCAGCCAAGAGTTATGAGTGGGGACTTTATGGGTCTGGTTTTGGCGAGGAGGTGGTAGCATGATCACTTACTCGGGAGTTGTCAAAACTATACTTTGTTAGTTCAGCACTTATTACAAAACATTTCCTGAAAGAAGTTTGAGTATTTTGTAACATTCATTGAGTTCGATTTCCTCTACTAGGTTGATCTAATTCCCATGAGGTTCCTTGCAAAGGGCAAGGTAAGTTTAGTGCCCTTGTCCCTGGTTGGCAGTGAATCCATGGATACATGTGTACATTTTTTTTTAATTTTTCCCCGATGGGATAGTTTATAAGGCGAGGTCAGTCATCCTGTGAGTAAACATACTGCCATAGCAGCATGTATAATAACCCCCCAATAGGAAGAAACCCACTGGGTTGTTCATCTTGTCACTTGTACCAAACACAGCAGGAACTTGCTTAACTGTCAGGTGACCAGTTTATCAAACAAGAAGATCCATTAACATTTACCAACCCTAAACTTGCAGTATCTTGCTGGTGCAAAGTGGGGAAATCTTTTTAAGAACAGTATCTATAAATGACAATTAGTGTTTTTCTAACTCTGTGTGATTTATTATTATTCTACACACACTAATAATGTTTCTTAGATTGGTATAATCTCTCAGTGGTCAAGGTGGTGTCTGTCGCTTTCACCAGATTCTGCAGCTCTGGTGCTTTTTCCATTCCAAATCTCTATGGGTATTTGTATCTAAGACCAATTCTCTTCCCTAGCCACCTCCCTTTTGTCCATAATGATTAGGATTTTATTTATTTCAGTCATTATTCAAAAAATTCATTATCATATTGATGTTTTTCGGTGGTGGAATGGATTATTTTTATTTCCAATGTTAAATTGGGAAATTCGTTTTGAAAGACTAACATTTCACATGATGAGCACGGCACCAGAACGGATTAAATTCATTATTCGAGGTACCACTGTATTCATTTTCCCTTTTCTGACTAGCTAATCTGTACACTGGGAGATAATGTGTAATCAAACAGCTCCTTATCCCCTAGTGTTTTTTTTTTTTTTTGTGAAGTACAGTTGTCTCCACTTGTATTCCTCCTAGTAGGTTTAATTTAAATAAAATTTGAACTGTTGTTTCTTAATCTTTAATTTTTGGTGGGGGCATTCTCAGAGTGAGTGCAGAGCAGGGAGGGAACCCTCTACTCTTCTATATAACCAGAAGAAATTTGTATGGCTTTTTAACCCTTTGTTACAGCAATTACTACTGCTGAAGATTGTTACCAAAGTATTTTCTAATCTGTATTTTCCATGTGCACGCTACTTCCTTCCCTCCCTCCCTCCCTCTCTCCTTCCTGCCTAAGTCAACAACTGAAGATGGAAGATATTAAATTAATTTAGGGGCTTTACTATAAATTAGCTTCTCTAAAAATATTAGAGGGAAAATATTTACAAGAAAACAAGGCAAATATATGGTCTAGTTGATAGACAAGACAATAATTTCAGGTTAGCGCTGGTAATGAAATTGGTTGTGTGTAAATTTGTGTATATCATAGAATAATTTGGCAGACTGACTTGCAGCGTCACAAAATAACTACAGGATATGCAAAAATACTGCTTATGTTTATCGTTTTGCAATTAAGTCAAGCCAAGCCTGGCCTCGGGCCAGGTTTGGGGAGTAGAGAACTCCCAGAACCCCATCAAGCAAGTATCAAGCAGGTATTAAGTCTATCTAAATTATATGCTAAGTAACAAAAATAAATGAAGTGAGATTACCAACTTAAAAAAATGCAAGTATTTAGATAGCAGATGGTACAATATTTGTGTCATTGTGTTTCCATGGCTGCTGAGGACAGAATATTTAATACATCATAACTAACATATTATATTTTCAGTGGGGTGAAATTGCACGTGATGGCCGAAGAGCACCTATTGCCGATTACCTGCGGTTCACAAGAAGTATCGATACTCAGACACCCGCCCGAGGGTCAACAATATCTGCAACCAGTTCTAACCACACGTCACCATCCCTCTCCCCGCCAACTTCTCCGCCACCCTGCCAGGATGCTTCCATGCCGACTTCAACTCCAAGCCCAACTAGTGCTCCAACACTGGCCACTTCCCCACACATAAACAAGTTTTTAGCTCGGGAGCCACCTGATGGCTGTGAGAGAGTGGCTCTCAAGCAGCATGAAGACAGGTAACTGAGTAAACATTACAGTGTAAATTCACTTGAATGAACTGTATGGGATAAGCCTGATTCATTTCATAAGGGATTTCATTTGTCCTAGCAAACCTTAGGGAAAACCTTCCCCCACCCTCCAAGGAAAAAAAATATGTTTTGAGAGGACCTACATCCACTATAATTCATTTATAGGTATGTGACGTACCTTTCCAAGAGTAGTGTAGTCAAATCTCTTGTCTAAATGTGCTTTAGGGTTAATAAGTGCAAATCTATCATAATACAAGTGGAAGCTGGTCGGCCGAGCAGACAGCATGCTGGACTTGTGGTCCTGGGTTCGATCCCAGGCACCAGCGAGAAACAATGGGCAGAGTTTCTTTCACCCTATGTTACCCTGTTACTTAGCAGTAAAATAGGTACCTGGGTGTTAGTCAGCTGTCACGGGCTGCTTCCTTGGGGGTGGAGGCCTGGTCGAGGACCGGGCCGCGGGGACACAAAAAGCCTTGAAATCATCTCAAGATAACCTCAAGAAGGATACATCTTTCACCAACACTATCATACAAAACTGATTATGTACTCATTTTAACCATGACACATAATAAAGCAATCATTAGCAAACAATTCCATATCAAAATTGCAACTACCAGTATATGACAATTACTTGTGGCTGCACACAGTACGTAACAATCAGGGATTTATACGCAAACTTGGCCATTGTCGATATAAAAATGCACAAAAAATTCCTTTATTTCTTCATTTTGACCACGGCATTTAGTAAACAATTAGGTGTCAAAATTAAATATAGTATATATGAAAATTATTTAAACCAAAAATGCAAAAATGATTAAGAGCTTTCTCACTGTGGTGAGGGAGGGATCGACTTCATCCTCCCCTCATGGTGAAGGCGAGAGCCATACCCTCCACGTTCACCAATCAGCCAATGCACTCTTGGCTTCGTCACACTGCCAGCTTATACACATTTGTGTTAAACTTTTGTCCAATGGAAATGGATTTCCAATTTAAATTTTTTCTTTCAACAATATGATTGCTGCAATAAGGCATTTTGTTAAAAAAAAAATCATTGTGCAGATAATTATCTAATTAAAGAAATCTCTTCATTAAGCCAACCAAAAAGCACTGGTATTCCAACATGTAGTGACCCTTGGCTTAGAAACATTTTATGTATATTTTTTTATACAGTCATTTATGTTGGTTATTTTTTGTATATTTTTGAATTGTTGTATGGCAGTTTGTATAATTTTTGTATTTAATATGTTTAATTTTTTAGGCATTTTATTAATATTTGGACTTTGCACCAAAATTCCTTTGGGCAAAGATGAATCATAACATATGGTGAATAGATTAACTTTTGGTGTTCTGTGTATATTTGTTTAAATATTAGTACAGCAATGATACAAAGCCACTTATTCAGAAATGATGAGTACGTCCCTTTGGTAGGCTGCCTGATCTTGGGCCGGGTGGACTCTTTAGGCCAGTAGTTGCTGGGTTGGCTACCTAGAGATGCACACGAGATGGTATTATTACACTGGCTGGGTCATTAGTAGTAGGCATCCATCAGTCTCGAGACACATCGAACACTTTATGTAGGGCATACGTAAATCTGTGTATCTATGTATTTACGTATATAGGTTAGCTTAGCATTTTAAAAGCACCGACTCACCTTCAGTGGTTGATTGTTCAATAAACCCTTGAAATATATGTTTAACACATCTCTAACCCTGTCCATGGAGGACAGAAGAAAATGTATATATGCTGGTTAGCATTGTAAATGTGTGGCCATGTCTGTGGTAAAAAAAAAAAAAAAAAAAAAAAGTCTCGGGATACTATGGTGTTGCGCTCTGGCTGTCTAGTTGGAGTAGCCTCTCCAGGATGCAAAGCTAGATTAGGTAGAAGCTGGGTCACAGCTTTATGTCTCAAGCATATCACACAATCTTGTCAACATCATTCTGCAATGTTCTTTCAAAACACCAGGAATATCTCGGGAAGAACTTCAACTAGCAGAATAAAGAGGAAACCATGTGGTGCCAATTGTTTAAAAATAGGAGTTGATTAGAAAGTTTTGAAAGTGGTGTCCCTAAGGCAAAAATCTGTGATGAATACACATCAACTACGACAGTGATTTTATGAAGAAAATAGGAGATAGAAATATTATAATCAACATGAAAATCACAAAGGGCCAGTGACTTTTCTTTTTACGAGTATGACAAGGCTATACTTTTTCATTTTTCCTGGTTTGGCTGGTGAACTCAGATCATTCAAGTTCACTGTTTGGCTTTCCATCCCTCATCACTGTGCAAGAGGAGTGAAAAAATTGGATGCGAGAAAGTTACTAGTCTAAACAGTTGCAGATGACGAAATCCAAGATGGACGGCGGGAAACGGAGAAACATAACAGAGCTGGATTTTGGTGGCTTTAATGAGGACAGTATTAGTACGAGTGATTTGCACAACAAGTTGGCAAAATTAGAGATTATTTCCACATTATAGTTTACAATAATCAGGAATGTGAGGGGCAGTAATGGAAACTGTACTACTGTACTAAAGTATTAACTCTTGAGGGACAAATAAAAGGACAAGAACCACTGCAAAGCCTAAAGTAAAGCCCTGGAGGAGGAAAATGAAAAAGTATTGAAAATAGCTTTTAAAGTATTTAAAGCAAATCTTGACATGAATGAATACAATAAGGCAAGAATTTCAACAGGAAAAAGAACTGTCAGTACAAATGGAGAAAGTTACACAGGGAATAAAAACAGTACAAGAAGGATATACAATTTACCTATGCATAAGTGGCCAGGGGGAATGAATAGAAGCAGCAAAGGAAGCCAGAAATGGCAGCAGTCAGAAAAGCACTGACATTAGACTGAACGTCAGAAAGGAATTGACATCAAACCCAAAACTGGTGCAACACAGTTAATTGAAGCCCCTAAAAACTTTTGGTTGCAGAGAAAGAGACAACATCTAGGTCACAAAGAGCAACAGACAAAGCAAAAGTAGTAGATAAAATTGTTGGGCTAGAGGAAGGTCTTACAAATAAAGATAACATCTGACTACAGGAGAACTGGCAGGTACAAAAAAAGTAAAGATCAACCCTTGAGTATTGCCCTAATTGGAACTAAACAGATGGAAGAAGTACTGTAGTCAGGAATGTTAGGAAATTACAAAGTGATGAGGAAGGAGATTATGGTCATTAAGGCGAGGTTTTTCAAAGACAGCTCAAACTGAACTTCATTTAAGCAAAATGTCAAAATGAGAGCAGGAAGCAAGAAGAAATAATTTTTTTTCTACAAGGTGATAGGGGTAGGCAAGCCTGTTTAATGATTCAGAAAAGCAAACCAACAAAATCACTAGAGAAAAGGGGAGTAAGAACAAGAGGAGAGGGATCATGTTTCTGAAAATTGTATATTCTAACATGGATGGAGATAAAAAATACTGGAGCTAAATGATATAACACCACTGAAGATGCCACATTGTTGCACTATCAAAGATAAAACTAGAAGATATTTTAACACTTTCGCGCTCTCGACGCAGTAAGTAAAAAAACTTCCCTCTCATTCGTGCGGCGTTTGGGGCGATTGAGCGGCAACACTGAAAAGTGTATACTCTTTTCACTGTCCTGATGTTTATTTTCCATGTACGTATTTCATTTTTATACCAAGTGTTCACAATAGAATGTTCTAGAAGAACATAAGTATAAAATGTCACCAAAACATGAGTTAGATCAGCACCAAATAAAGAACTACGTCGATCACTAGCTGTGAGCGCCAGACAGCAACGAAATGTTTCTACTCTCTTCAGGGTTGTCAACTCCACACTTGTCCTACAGTGTTAATTTTGGTATCACTGAAATCCCAATAAAATTCCCTATGCGGACATATGCATATAAATATAGAATCAATGTCGCAGCCCACCCGCAAGAGTGGGGAAGTGGCCGAAGTGTTACCCGTGGCGGCACATCGGCGAAACCCCTATTGAAAAGTGAATATTCTTTTCACTGTCCTGACATTAGTTTTCGATGTACGCATTTCATTTTTGTACCAATGTGTTCGCAATAGAATGTTTCAGAAGAACATAAGTACAAAAAGTAACAAGGATGCGTTAGACCGGCACCAAATAAAAAACTACGTCAATTACACTCGTCGTGTCAATAATACAATGGTCTTGCCACGATGATGTAATGCGATGCCATTCTCCCAAATAGGATATGCGGCTATTAAGGAAAACGGAAATTTCATGGCGAACATTTGTAAACTATCCCAAAGTCGATCGGATTGACAATAGATTTTATACAAATATTTTTTCTCGTGACTCGCGGGCGAATTCGTCACGCGCACTCAGGAGAAAAGTTGGAAACTCCTCGAGGAGTTACTGAAGCGTGAAAGGGTTTTAAATTAGGTCATATTCCTGAGGGGTACTTAATTTGGAGATGGGACAGAAAAATTAGGAAAGGTAGAGGTACAGTATTGCTGTGCTGGTGAATGGTTGTCTAAATGTAAACATTACTGATTGCCAACCCACAAGAAGTTTACATAATGGCACTGGAGATTTGTATCTCCAGTGCCATTATGTATTTATCATACAGGCTATATGTCCCTCCTATATGTCGCATCTGCAAGAAAAATGACAGGTTGGACAATATGAACCATTCACACTAAAGATGCTATACTGATGATACTTTTCAAGATGCTAGTGCTCTCTTGTGTGGAATACTGTTGCACAATGACAGCCCCTTTCAAAGCTGAAGAAATTGCTGATCTGGAGAGAGTGCAGAGATTCTTTACTGCTAGAATCCACCCAGTAAAATATCTAAACTATTGGGACAGACTAAAATGCTTAAATCTGTATTCTCTTGAGCGCTACATAATAACTTACATGTGGAAAATAATAGAGGGGCTGGTCCCAAACCGGCACGCAGAAATAACACCACATGAGACCAGAAGGCATGCCAGGATGTGCAGAATACCCCCCCCCCCATTGAAGAGCAGAGGTGCAATAGGTACCCTGAGAGAGAACTATCACCTTCAGAGTGCAGACCTCAGGCAGAGGTCTGCCAGGGAGCAGACCTCGTCTGGTGCCTGCTCTGTCAACGCCTCTTTTTTGCCAGACTTCCCCGCCCTATTGTGGCCAAAATATGCCACATACGATTTTTGTTTTATTTTTCCCGTGATCAGGGAACACAAATGAACACTTAAAACTAAAGATTTTTTTTTTTTTTTTTTTTGCTCCTGGCAGTGTTTTAGGCCAAAAAACCCTTAGCGGTTTGAGGGTTAACTATACTTTTCAGCCTATCTTATGTAAAGCTTTCTTTGTATCTCTTGTGATAATTCTTGGATTCATAGCATACTTTTTCCAAATGTAATGCTTCTATCTCATCTTAATCCATCAGTTCAGGATTGTGCTTGCTTATTTTGTCTTTCATATATTGGATTGCTAGAAAAGCAGTTTTCATACACACTTAAACTACATTATATAATATCTGTTTTCAGGTCAGGAGCAACTCCAAGAGGTGTATGGTCTGCTGTTAGACCTCCTGGTGCTTTCACCCTGCGGCCCAGTCAAGGATCGGCTTTCTGTCCACCTGATAGGATAGGAACCGAAGATGTGTGTGGAGCCACATCCCTCCATGTATGTCGGCATCACACTGATGACGAGAGCGAATTGTGTCCTGTGTGCAGCAGTAGTAGTATTAGCGGTCCTAGCGGATGTCCTGAAGCTGGTAGTCCAGACCAGCAACATGAACCACAGGCCTGCCAATCATTATCAAGTCAATCAGAAAGCTGTGAAGCTGGTGTGTGTACTACAGTCCTTGGTCCTGCCAGCACAAGTATAGGGGCATCTCCTGAAGTCACTGCTGATCAATAGCGAAGGCCATGTTTTAGCACATTTTACAATTATTTTTGTCATCCTGCAGTTTAACAGTTATCTTAAAAAAAGTGGTTCAGACATTGTGGTTCTTAATAGACATTATAGTGATTCGTGAATATGCTTACTGAGTATTATTTGGTATGTATTAATGTACACAGTGTATTAACTTTCAACGTGATTCAGCATTTCCAAGGCAATTTTGTACGTATATCCCAATGTTGCATACTGTTCACCTAGAAGTGAATAAGCTCCCTTACATCTCAGGATTTAATGGATAAGTAGCCACTATAATGTAGGCCTAATTGACACATTGTAGGGAACTGCTCATGTACTTACTCTTCGTCCTCCTGGTGGGGGGACCAGTTGACTACCCTCCTGCAAGGGAAACATTGACTCTCCTGTTGAATGAAACTGGTGTAATCACTCCCGATGCAGGAACTAGTGTAATCTTTTCTTGTCATGGGAACTAGCATTATCATCTCCTACAAAAACCTGGGAGAATCTTTCTAATAAAGGAAGTAACTTGCCCGTGCTTAGAAAGTGTAAAACGAATTCTTTATTCTGGTGAATTAGATAAGTTTTCTATGTTGAGTGTAACACATGTTCACCATTCTGCCAAACAATCAATACAACTATTCTCTTCATGGACTATAACTGCCTGCCTGCATACACACTCTGGACCTTAATAAAAACTATGTGATAAACCTAATTATTTACAACTTGTCTGAATACTCTTGAAGAAAATCCTTTAATCACCAGCATATTGGAAGACTGGCATCACATCTGGCTGAGGATAATAATCTGTGATATCTGTTACGAGACTGGTTTAAAAATTATGGTTCCCAAAGAAATTTTTATTAATCTGGCTAAATGATGTTTGTATGTTGTGCATGTGTATGTTTCCCTGCCAGCCTGTGTGTTTACTCACCTGAATGTGCCTGCAGGACCGAGTGTCGGCTCTTAGACCCTGCCTTTTCAGCTGTTGGTCATCTAATGCAATGGCTTTTTAGCCCACCAGATTTGTCATACTGTATTTACTTTTAAAGCTCTAGCAAATTACGATTTCTTACTACTTTTAAAAACAAAATGTTTCCTAATGTTCTTTTGGCACACCTGTGCCTAGTTTCCATTCATGATCTCTTGTTATGACTTATTAAATGTTTAATTTTATCTACTTTTGTCAATGGTCCTAAGGATTGTGCATCATGATCATGTCTTCTTACCCACATCTTTCTAATGTAGAAATCTCTCCTTGCATTCCAGTCTGCACAGTTCTGGTACCAGTCTTCTGGCATATCTCTGAACACTCTCAAACTTTATCTTGTACTTTTTTTATGTGGGGGTTCCATGCTGGGGCCACATACTTTTTACTGACCTCACATAGGTAGTGTACCATATACTAATTGCCTCTGTCCAAAATCCTGAAATCTACTGTAAGGTTTGCCAGCTTTGCATATGCTGTTTATGAGATTCTGTTGACAGTTGCCTCTGGATACTGGCTTGCTGTTATGTTTGTTCTTAAATCCTTTTTCTTTTTTAATTCGGGGAACTTCCTCTCCAATATTGTGTTCTGCAATGTGGTCTTGCTGCTCGTTTCTCTACTCTCATTACCTTACATTTCTTTAGATTGAATAAAGTCGAGTATCTTTCAAATTATCCTGCAGTTTGTCTTGGTACCTTTGAAGCATTCTGTAATCCCCCATTTATCCTAATTCTTTTCAACATCTTTGCATCATCTACAAACATTGCTGCTTTTGGATACTCTTTCCTCACTCAAGCAAGACATTATTAAAATCTGTTTTTTCTGAACAACTTGGCTCTTCGGTACACATCTTGTCACTATTTCCATCATGATTTATTTCCGTCTCATTAACTCTCTGCATCCATTTGGCAGGAATTCTCTCACCCATAACTCTGCTCATTACTCTCCTATTACAGTGGAACCTCTGTCTACGAATGCCCCAAAGTACCAATTTTTCGGTGTATAAATTCAATTTCATCATAAAAATGAACTCTGAATATGAGTTTGCCTCTGCGTACGAGTCGTTTGTTGATACAGTACTGTACTTTTATGGGTCAGACGCATTGGTTCTGGTGGGTACGCGACAAGGCATGCTAAGTTTAACAGTGTATCCCGCCTAGTGATGACTGTATTTGAATTCTTTGTTAAGAATTTTTTTTTTAACATAAAAGTTATAATATATCATGCCATGGGTCCCAAGAAAGTCAGTGGTAAAGTTCAACCTAAGAAAATAGTTGAGGATGATGATAGAGGAAAAACAAGAGATTATTTGTAAACCATGATGATGGTATGCAGATTGTTGATCTTGCTAGGCAGTACTACAAATCCATGTCAACGATATGTACCTTAATTGCTAAGAAAAAGTAAATTACAAGTGCTCAAGTGGCAAAAGGTGTAACAACAATCACCAAAAGAATACAAATACTTGATGTTGATGTGATGCCTCACTACAGACAAGTGTTAAAATGTAGGAAAAATAAGTATCTATAGACAGATTTTTAGTAAAACAAGCAAGCAGCGAGGCATAACCAGGTTCTATTGGTATGCCTGCAAAACAGAGAGAGAGTACCCCAGAAATAGCATCACTGCCTGATGTTATAATGGAAGGGACTCATCTTCCAAGCACTAACACCTCACCTCTCCTCCCTCCCTCCCTCCCTCCTCACCATTTTCCATATGCCAACAAGAGTTCTCAATAAGGGAAGGTATAGTAAAAATTAGTTGTACTGTATTCTGTGTAAAATGTATTTTTCAGTTAATATTTTTGGGTGTGGAACAGATTAATTGAACTTCCAATATTTCACATTGAAAAATTCGTTTCGGTGTACAAACTGTGTCGGAATGGATTAAATTCGTAGACCGAGGTTCCACTATACAGTGATACCTCAGCTTTCTTATTTAATTCGTTCCTAGAGACAGTACGAAAACTGAAAAATACAAAAACCTTAACAAATTTTCCCATAAGAAATAATGTAAAATGAATTAATTTGTTCCAAACCCCCAAATATATTAGCTAAAATATATATTTTATACAGAATAATACTCTTAGGTACCTTACCTTTATTGAGGACTCTTGTTGTCGTATGAATGACAAGTGAGGAAGGAGGGAGAAGGAGAGGTGTTAGTGTTTGGAAGGGGAGTCCCCCTTTAATTATAACAGCAGTGATGACGTTTCTGAGGTACTCTTATATTTTGCAGGCATATCACTAGGACCTGGTTGTGGGCTCACTGCTTGCTTGTCTTACTAAGAATCTGTCTATAGACACTTGTTTTCCCTATGTTTTAACACTTGTCTGTAGTGAGACATCACATTGTCTCATTAAGAATGATTTCTTGTTTTTTCTCTATCGTCATCCTCACAACTATTTTCTTAGGTCGAATATTACCACTGACTTTCTCGGAACCCATGGTGTGATATATAATAAGAACTTTTATGTTTGGAAACCAAAAAAGCACACAAACAATGAAATTCTTCACTAAGAATTCAAACTCAATCATCACTAGGAAGGAGAGACCGGTAAACTGAAGTGCCACATGCTCGGTGGATCCGTACGTGTATAAACAAACTCCGGTAACCGAGGCAAACAACGAGAACCAAATCAAATTTTTTTTAAGAAATAGAGTACGAGAACCAAAAAATAAAAAAACTGGGGCATATGAAAACTGAGGTTCCACTGTATTTACATAATTTCTTTAATCCACCATGTTCTTCAATTTGAGTANTTACGTCCAGTTTTCGTCACATTGCCTAAATTGTGTGATTTTCTCTTGAAATCCTTGTTTGGAGTTAGCATATATATTCAATCCCAGGTGTTCTTCATAGGTTAAAATCCTCTTTCTACGAGGCATTTGACTCCAAGAAGCATCATGCAATTTTTTTTTTACTGGCATAATACCTATGACACTATGTAAACATGAGATATTACGAAATAGATATGGTTTCGGTCTTGGGGAAAAGACGCTCATTTTTTCAAGAGCTTCTCTCCAATCACAAGCTCCAAGTTTAAGTGAAATGCAGACACACTCCTCAGTATTGGCAGGAAGTCTCAGCACTGCTGGGAAGTGTCCTCAGCAACGCTGTAATTACTGGCGCAGTAAACACCGCCGTATTCGTGGACAATCTACTACGGGCTCACCATAGCCCGTGCTACTTGGAACTTCTTGTTCTAGGTAGCGAATCTTTAACAACAACAACAACTGTTAATTCAGTGTTAATCTTCGCGACTGTCTCTTGCACAACGAAGGTTACAGATGCTTCACAAGTACACGGGCGAGCCGCCTCGACCCACGTGTTTCAGCAAGAGGAAATGTGTCGTATGCGTGTTTCAGCAAGAGGAAATGTGTCGTATGCGTGTTTCAGCAAGAGGAAATGTGTCCTCCGCCCATTTCCACATGTGTCGTCCGCCGTGTGTGGACTCCACACATTTCCTTGCACTGATTTTTGACAGGAGATTTACTTGGATGCATCATCTCAGGTTCCCATACTTTCCGTGTCAGCCCCACACCACACACGGGGTTAATGAGAATGATTTTTGTTGGGGATAGGCAACCTGTAATTACATTATATCATATCATATATTTATGCGAACAAGCTTGAATGGTCTCCCCAAGCCAATATACAACTGAAAACTCCACACCCCAGAAGGATTCGAACCCAGACAACCAAGAGCACATGCACCATGGCGTACCCGGTTCTTTAACCACTACCACCGTGACTTCTGGGGTGGAATATATATTATATATATATATATATATCTCAGGATCACACTACTCGGCCTAGTATACAAGGCCCGATTTGCCTAATAGGCAGAGTGAAATTTCGTTATTTTTCAAAAGAATATTTCCAATTAGTTTATTCAATATAATAATAATTCAAATAAAGAACTTGAATTAGTGACTTAATTATGTTAGTTTAGGCTTACCTTGAGGTTACCTTGAGATGATTTCGGGGCTTAGCGTCCCCGCGGCCCGGTCCTTAACCAGGCCTCCTCGTTGCTGGACTGGTCAACCAGCCAGATACATCAGACTGCGAGCAGCCGCGTCCAAGGGTCACAGCCTGGTTGATCAGGTATCCTTTGAAGGTGTTTGTCAAGCTCTCTCTTGAACACTATGAGGGGTCGGCCAGTTATGTCCCTTATGTGTAGTGGAAGCGTGTTGAACAGTCTCGGGCCTCTGATGTTGATAGAGTTCTCTCTCAGAGTACCTGTTGCACCACTGCTCTTCAACGGGGGGTGGGGGGGTATTCTGCACATCCTGCCATCCCTTCGGGTCTCATGTGATGTTATTTCTGTGTGCAGGTTTGGGACCAGCCCCTCTAATATTTTCCACATGTAAATTATTATGTATCTCTCCCGCCTGCGCTCAAGAGAATGCAGATTTAGGCTCTTTAGTCGGTCCCAATAGTTAAGATGTTTTACTGAGTGGATTCTAGCAGTAAAGGATCTCTGCACGCTCTCCAGGTCAGCAATTTCTCCAGCTGTGAAAGGGGCTGTCATTGTGCAGCAGTACTCCACTCTCAGAGAGAGTTGAGTACTGCTGCACAGTGGAGTACTCTAGAGAGCACTAGCGTTTTGAAAAGTGTCATCATCGGTATAGCATCTCTAGTGTGAAAAGTTCTTGTTATCCAACCTGTCATTTTTCTTGCAGTTGTGACGGCTACTTTATTGTGTTCTTTAAAGGTAAGGTCTTTCGACATGAGTACACCCAGATCCTTTACATTGCCTTTTCGTTATATGTTATGATTTGCCTGAGTTTTGTACGTGGTTTCGTTTATATAAAATAAAGTTCCGTGTTCAGCAAAGCCACGAGTTCGACTTAGTTCCACCCACAGCCATGTTAGAGGGTTTTAAAAGCTGCGTTTTAAAGGTGAACTCTGACAGTCTGCTATGATGATAACGTTTGAAAAATGTGAAAAACAAAAAAGGGGGCCTGGATTAAAGTTGGCGTGGTGAGCACCTGTATCCCCCAGCAACACAGCTCTGGTGATACATCACAGTAATACATCACATACATCGTGATGCACCACAATAATACATCACATACATCGTGATACTTCACAGTAGTGTGATCTCCTTGTGCACCTTGCGCTCTGTTGATGACCGGGCGCCAGGGTCGCTGGCACAGTCCAGTACATAAGAGACGTCTTCAAGAGGAAACTGGATAGTATTCTTCAAGAAGTGCCGGACCAACCGGACTGTGGTGGATACGTGGGCCTGTGGGCCCCTCCAAGCAACAGCCTGTTGGACTAAGCTCTCGCCAGTTAAGCCTGGCTTGGGGAGTAGAAAGGAGTCAAGAAAGGTATTAAATAATATATACATGGAAGATACTGGTGGGCCATGTCCTAATTTTGCACAGTAGAATAACAAAATATTGGAGTGAAAGATACGGAAATGCGGGCCGCTCCAAGCAACAGCCTGTTGTACCAAGTTATCACAAGTCGAGCCTGGTCCCAGGCCGGGGTCGAGGAGTAGTAGAACTCTCGAAACCCTCGCCAGGTACTCTCCAGTGTCCTTGAGCCAGATTCACGAAGCAGTTACGCAAGTACTTACGAACGTGTACATCTTTCCTCAATCTTTGACGGCTTTGGTTACGTTTATTAAACAGTTTACAGGCATGAAAACTTGCCAATCAACTGTTATTGTTATAAACAGCCTCCTGGTGCTTCGGAGCTCATTGTTTAATAAATGTAAACAAAGCCGCCAAAGATGAAGAAAATATGTACAAGTTCATAAGTGCTTGCGTAACTGTCATGAATCTGGCACCTTGTCTGGGAGGCAAGCTACGATCAGAGGTGTGTTCTCCTCGGTATGGCGGGTGACAAGGCTCTCGTCTTTGTCTCTACTAGATGCTTCACATTCTCATCTGATACACTCGGGAAGTTTTTGTCGTGTCGCTTTGATTTGCAGTTTTGGAACTTGCATTTTTTCTAACTATTTAATTTTGAACTTTTTGCAGCCGCCTATTAATAGGTTTGTGAATTAAAAAATAGAGTTTTATATTTTTATGGAGTGTTTTTGGTCGATATCTCAAACATGCCTCTGCCAAATTGTTGTGCAGATGGTTAGAGTCATGGAGGTCCCTGGGTCGAGTGTGGACCACATTAGGGGCTGTGCCCTTTGCATATCTCAGATCAGCATTCCGTTTTTATGTAGGGCGAGATTAGTATGCAGGGCGGCTATTGTTGTGTTGTAGTGGCAGGTGAAGTGCTGCGCCCACACCCGCCCTCCTATTGTGGCCCCCGGGGGCTGTTATGGTCGCTGAGCAGTGACGCTAGTGATGTGGGCCCCCTCACTGGAGGGAGGCTAGCGGTGTGGGGCCCCCTCACTGGAGGGAGGCTAGCGGTGTGGGGCCCCCTCACTGGAGGGAGGCTAGCGGTGTGGGCCCCCTCACTGGAGGGAGGCTAGCGGTGTGGGGCCCCCTCACTGGAGGGAGGCTAGCAGTGTGGGCCCCTCACTGGAGGGAGGCTTGAGACCTTGAGACCTTGGCCCCTCACTGGAGGGAGGCTTGAGACCTTGAGACCTTGGCCCCTCACTGGAGGGAGGCTTGAGACCTTGGCCCCTCACTGGAGGGAGGTTTGAGACCTTGAGACCTTGGCCCCTCACTGGAGGGAGGCTTGAGACCTTGAGACCTTGGGAGGCTTGAGAAACCTTGAGGAAAGCCAGAAAGAGATCTAACGTAGAAAGAGAACGCAGACGACAGTATAAACGCAGGAAAAAAATAACAGAACTGCTTATGCAGACACGAATTTCCCGTCAAAGAAGGAATAATTTAAATAGGGAGATTGAAGAAATCGAGCGGAAATTGAAACACTCATATGAAACTGAAGAAAGGCAGTTAGAACAGAAAGCAATTCAGGAAATAAAGAAAAATCCAAAATATTTCTTCTCATATGCGAAATCAAAAGCAAAAACCACTGCCAGTATTGGACCTATTCGTACAAGTGAAGGTTCATACACGGAGGATGACAAAGAAATTAGTGAAATCCTAAAAAAGCAGTATGAGGACATGTTTAGCACTCCAATAAACAACATGAAAGTGGAAGATCCAGACAATTTCTTTATGCGGGATATTCAAACCCCTGTAAATATAACTGATATCAACACGAGCGCACTAAATTTTGAAAGAGAAATTGAAAACATGCCCATGCACTCGGCCCCAGGTCCTGACTCATGGAATTCAATATTTATAAAGAAATGCAAAGTGCCGGTAGCACAGGCACTCAGTATAGTGTGGAGGAAGAGCTTGGACACGGGGAGATACCAGATGCACTTAAAGTAGCAGACATAGCCCCTCTACACAAGGGAGGGAGCAAAGCATTGGCAAAGAATTATAGACGAGTTGCACTAACATCGCACATCATAAAAGTATTTGAGAGAGTGATTAGGAGTCAGGTCACCAATTTCATGGAGACCGATGACCTTCACAACCCAGGCCAACATGGATTTCGAGCGGGAAGATCGTGCCTCTCACAGCTACTTGAGCACTACGATAAAGTCACTGGGGGCCAGGTAGCCTGGTGGATATCGCGCAGGACTTGTAA
>WNGS01006636.1:8922133-8932327 GCA_020271785.1 Procambarus virginalis
TCAATTCTCCAAAATTCATTTTTATTTCTAGTCTGACGCGACACTTGAGCGCGTTTCGTAAAACTTATTACATTTTCAAAGACTTTAGTTTATCTACACACAACTTATGCTTTATGAAACAAACATTGGCTTTTATACCTGCATTTGGGTGAGGTGATGTAATACATTAGTGGGGTGAAACACAGAACATGGAAAACGGGGTATAGATTTGTAGAAGTCGGGTCCCAATAGAACTGCAGAAGGCCTATTGGCCCATATTTCTTGATGTTTCTATATTGGAGCGGAGTCTTGAAGTGGGTAGAATATAGTTGTGCGTTAATTGGCTGTTGATTGCTGGTGTTGACTTCTTGATGTGTAGTGCCTCGCAGATGTCAAGCCGCCTGCTGTCGCTGTATCTATCAATGATTTCTGTGTTGTTTGTTAAGATTTCTCTGGTGATGGTTTGGTTGTGGGAAGAGATTATATGTTCCTTGATAGAGCCCTGTTGCTTATGCATCGTTAATCGCCTGGAAAGAGATGTTGTTGTCTTGCCTATATACACAGTTCTTTGGGGCTTACAGTCCCCAAGTGGGCATTTGAAGGCATAGACGACATTGGTCTCTTTCAAAGCGTTCTGCTTTGTGTCTGGAGAGTTTCTCATGAGTAGGTTGGCAGTTTTCTTGGTTTTATAGTAAATCGTCAATTGTATCTTCTGATTTTTGTCTGTAGGGATAAAGTTTCTATTAACAATATCTTTCAGGACCCTTTCCTCCTTTTATGAGCTGTGGAGAAGAAGTTCCTGTAAAATAGTCTAATAGGGGGTATAGGTGTTGTGTTAGTTGTCTCTTCAGAGGTTGCATGGCGTTTCACCTTCCTTCTGATGTCTTCAACGAAACCATTGGAGAAGCCGTTGTTGATTAGGACCTGCCTTACCCTACAGAGTTCTTCATCAACTTGCTTCCATCCCGAGATGTGGCTGAGAGCACGGTCGACATAAGCGTTAACACTCCTCTTGTACCTGCCTGGGCAGTCACTGTTGGCATTTAGGCACATTCCTATGTTTGTTTCCTTAGTGTAAACTGCAGTGTGGAAACCTCCACTCCTTTCCATGACTGTTACATCTAGAAAGGGCAGCTTCCCATCCTTCTCCATCTCTTAAGTGAAACGCAACACAGAATTCTGCTCAAATTACTCCTTCAGCTCCTGCAGGTGTCTGACATCAGGTACCCGCTTGCTGACTCCTTATGTCCCTTGCGCCTTCAGCCTGAAGTCTCCAAAGGAATTTGTTGACTTACTGCGGGGAGCATGGGCCACAGGGATAAGTCTCTCGTTGGACGTAGAATCACTGTTTACCAACGTACCTGTGGATGAAACAATCGGGATGATAGCGGACAGTGTGTATCGTGATCTGGCCTGTACTCCTCTTGACATACCAGAAAACATTCTAAGGAAACTACTCCAAGCTTGTACTAAAGAGGCACCCTTCTTGAGCCCGGATGGGCACATGTATAAGCAAGTAGATGGCGTCGCCATGGGTTCTCCCCTAGGTGTCCTGTTTGCGAACTTCTACATGGGTACCATCGAGCAAAAGGTCTTAGTCGACATGAACTTGAAACCAGCCATATACTGCAGGTATGTTGACATTTTTACACAGGTACCTAATGTCAGACATCTACAGGAGCTGAAGGAGGCATTTGAGCAGAATTCTGTGTTGCGTTTCACTTACGAGATGGAGAAGGATGGGAAGCTGCCCTTTCTAGATGTAACAGTCATGGAAAGGAGTGGAGGTTTCCACACTGCCGTCTACACTAAGGAAACAAACATAGGAATGTGCCTAAATGCCAACAGTGACTGCCCAGACAGGTACAAGAGGAGTGTTGTTAACGCTTATGTCGACCGTGCTCTCAGCCACAGCTCAGGATGGAAGCAAGTCGATGAAGAACTCTGTAGGGTAAGGCAGGTCCTAGTCAACAACGGCTTCTCCAATGGTTTCGTTGAAGACATCATAAGAAGGAAGGTGAAACGCCATGCAACCTCTGAAGAGACAACTAACACAACACCTATACCCCCTATTAGACTATTTTACAGGAACTTCTTTTCCACAGCTCATAAAACGGAGGAAAGGGTCCTGAAAGATATTGTTAATAGAAACGTTATCCCTACAGACAAAAATCAGAAGATACAACTGACGATTTACTATAAAACCAAAAAAACGGCCAGCCTACTCATGAGAAACTCTCCAGACACAAAGCAGAACGCTTTAAAAGAGACCAACGTCGTCTATGCCTTCAAATGCCCACTTGGGGACTGTAAGCCTCAAAAAACTCAGTATATAGGCAAGACAACAACATCTCTTTCCAGGCGATTAACGATGCATAAGCAACAGGGCTCCATTAAGGAACATATAATCTCTTCTCACAACCAGACCATCACCAGAGAAATCTTAGCAAACAACACAGAAATCATCGATAGATACAGCGATAGCAGGCGGCTTGACATCTGCGAGGCACTACACATCAAGAAGTCAACACCAGCAATCAACAGCCAATTAATGCACAACTATATTCTACCCACTTCAAGACTCCGCTCCAATATAGAAGCATCAAGAAATATGGGCCAATAGGCCCTCTGCAGTTACTTCCATTCTTACCTTCAATTTACCCAATTAATACCCAATATTTCGTGTTCTGCCTTGTGTTGAAAGTTTTGTTCACCTCATCTAAAACTGTTGTAACATATCACCTCACCCAAAATGCGGGTATAAAATGAAAAATGAAAGTTGTTTAAATCATAGCATAAGTAAGAACTCTGTTTAGTGTTTGCAGGTTATAGTTGTGTGTGTGTAAACTAAAAGTCTTTAAAATGTAATAAGTTATTACGAAACGCGTTCAAATGTCGCGTCAGACTAGAAATAAAAATGAATTTTGGAGAATTGATTTTTCAATTACCATCAACAGTGAAAAGAAACATAAGAAATATTGAGAAAATTCGTGTTAGAATTATTATTCTTACTTTTTCGGTCATATTTAATAATATATGTCTACAGGAAAGACTGCTACCAAAATATACTAATATATATATATATATATATTAGTATATTTTGGTAGCAGTCTTTCCTGTAGACATATGTTATTAAATATGACCGAAAAAGTAAGATTAATAATTCTAACACGAATTTTCTCAATTTTCCTTATGTTTGTTTTTACTGATGACGGTAAATTAAAAATCAATTCTCCAAAATTCATTCTTTATTTCTTAGTCTGACGCGACACTTGAGCGCGTTTCGTAAAACTTATTACATTTTCAAAGACTTTAGTTACACACACACAGAACAACTATAACTGAACAGAGTTTAAATACCTGCATTTGGGTGAGGTGACATGTTACAATGGTTTGGGGTGAGGTGAGAACAAACACAGAACACGAAACAATGGGTATAAGGGAAGAATAGATCTGTAACTGCAGAAGGCCTATTGGCCCGTATTTCTTGATGTTTCTATATTGGAGCGGAGTCTTGAAGTGGGTAGAATATAGTAGTGCGTTAATTGGCTGTTGATTGCTGGTGTTGACTTCTTGATGTGTAGTGCCTCGCAGATGTCAAGCCGCCTGTTGTCGCTGTATCTATCAATGATTTCTGTGTTGTTTGTTAAGATTTCTCTGGTGATGGTTTGGTTGTGGGAAGAGATTATATGTTCCTTGATAGAGCCCTGTTGCTTATGCATCGTTAATCGCCTGGAAAGAGATGTTGTTGTCTTGCCTATATATTGAGTTCTTTGGGGCTTACAGTCCCCAAGTGGGCATTTGAAGGCATAGACGACATTGGTCTCTTTCAAAGCGTTCTGCTTTGTGTCTGGAGAGTTTCTCATGAGTAGGTTGGCAGTTTTCTTGGTTTTATAGTAAATCGTCAATTGTATCTTCTGATTTTTGTCTGTAGGGATAACGTTTCTATTAACAATATCTTTCAGGACCCTTTCCTCCGTTTTATGAGCTGTGGAGAAGAAGTTCCTGTAAAATAGTCTAATAGGGGGTATAGGTGTTTGTTAGTTGTATCTTCAGAGGTTGCATGGCGTTTCACTTTCCTTCTTATGATGTCTTCAATGAAACCATTGGAGAAGCCGTTGTTGACTAGGACCTGCCTTACTCTACAGAGTTCTTCGTCGACTTGCTTCCATTCTGAGCTGTGGCTGAGAGCACGGTCGACATAAGCGTTAACAACACTCCTCTTGTACCTATCTGGGCAGTCACTGTTGGCATTTAGGCACATTCCTATGTTTGTTTCCTTAGTGTAGACTGTAGTGTGGAAACCTCCGCTCCTTTCCATGACTGTTACATCTAGAAAGGGCAGCTTCCCATCCTTCTCCATCTCGTAAGTGAAACGTAACACAGAATTCTGCTCAAACGCTTCTTTCAGCTCCTGCAGATGTCTGACATCAGGTACCTGTGTAAAAATGTCGTCAACATACCTGCAGTATATGGCCGGTTTCAAGTTCAAGTCGACTAAGACTTTTTCCTCAATAGTACCCATGTAGAAGTTTGCAAACAGGACGCCTAGGGGAGAACCCATAGCGACCCCATCTACTTGCTTATACATGTGCCCATCCGGGCTCAAGAAGGGTGCCTCCTTAGTACAAGCTTGGAGTAGTTTCCTCAGGATATTTTCTGGCATGTCAAGGGGAGTACATGCCGGGTCTCGATACACTCGGTCCATTATCATCCCGATTGTTTCATCCACAGAACTCAATATATAGGCAAGACAACAACATCTCTTTCCAGGCGATTAACGATGCATAAGCAACAGGGCTCTATCAAGGAACATATAATCTCTTCCCACAACCAAACCATCACCAGAGAAATCTTAACAAACAACACAGAAATCATTGATAGATACAGCGACAACAGGCGGCTTGACATCTGCGAGGCACTACACATCAAGAAGTCAACACCAGCAATCAACAGCCAATTAACGCACTACTATATTCTACCCACTTCAAGACTCCGCTCCAATATAGAAACATCAAGAAATACGGGCCAATAGGCCTTCTGCAGTTACAGATCTATTCTTCCCTTATACCCATTGTTTCGTGTTCTGTGTTTGTTCTCACCTCACCCAAACCATTGTAACATGTCACCTCACCCAAATGCAGGTATTTAAACTCTGTTCAGTTATAGTTGTTCTGTGTGTGTGTAACTAAAGTCTTTGAAAATGTAATAAGTTTTACGAAACGCGCTCAAGTGTCGCGTCAGACTAAGAAATAAAGAATGAATTTTGGAGAATTGATTTTTAATTTACCGTCATCAGTAAAAACAAACATAAGGAAAATTGAGAAAATTCGTGTTAGAATTATTAATCTTACTTTTTCGGTCATATTTAATAACATATATATATATATATATATATATTTAGTATATTTTGGTAGCAGTCTTTCCTGTAGACATATGTTATTAAATATGACCGAAAAAGTAAGATTAATAATTCTAACACGAATTTTCTCAATTTTCCTTATGTTTGTTTTTACTGATGACGGTAAATGAAAAATCAATTCTCCAAAATTCATTCTTTATTTCTTAGTCTGACGCGACACTTGAACGCGTTTCGTAATAACTAATTACATTTTCAAAGACTTTTAGTTTTCTCACACAACTATAACCTTAAAGCACTAAACAGTTCTTTACTATGCTATGATTTAAACAGCTTTCATCTTTCATTTTATACCCGCGTTTTGGGTGAGGTGATATGTTACAACAGTTTTTAATGAGGTGAACAAAACTTTCAACAAAGGACAGAACATGAAAACAATGGATATTAACTGGATATTAACTGGGTAAATTGAAGGTATGAATGGAAGTAACTGCGGAAGGGCCTATTGGCCCATATTTCTTGATGCTTCTATATTGGAGCGGGGTCTTGAAGTGGGTAGATATATTTGTGCATTAATTGACTGTTGATTGCTGGTGTTGACTTCTTGATGTGTAGTGCCTCGCAGACGTCAAGCCGCCTGCTATCGCTGTACCTATCGATGATTTCTGTGTTATTTGTTAAGATTTCTCTGGTGATGGTTTGGTTGTGGGAAGAGAGTATATGTTCCTTAATGGAGCCCTGTTGCTTATGCATCGTTAAACGCCTGGAAAGAGATGTTGTTGTCTTGCCACTATATACTGAGTGGAGTTAGAGATCCTGTTGGACGACATATTTGACCTCGAAGCACAAAAGAAGGTCACCACCAAAGACACCTTACAAGCTGAACTTATTGCAGAAGGAGGAAAGAATCGAGGCAACTACAGAAGTACCATACTGACCCCCGAGCTCAAAGCGGCAGCCAAGAGCCTTCGTGAGAACAAGGAGATAGTTGTCAGGAGAGGCGACAAGTCGCCAATATACGTCATCCTTAAGAAAGACGAATATCTGGCGAAAATGAACAGCATACTCTCTGACCAAACTAAATTCCAAAGGGTAACGAAGGACACTACAGCCGAATTGAAAACAAAGGTCAACAAGTTGATTGAAACTGTGAATGCCAAGAAATCCGGACTCCACCTGCCAAAGATTATTGGAGAATATAAACCTGGATATGCGTATGGAAACGTCAAGACGCATAAGCCTGGAAACCCACTTCGGCCAATTATCAGCCAGATACCCACACCCACGTACAGACTGGCGAAACGACTCAACGGCTTACTGACTCCTTATGTCCCGTGCAACTTCAGCCTGAAATCCCCGAAGGAATTTGTTGACTTACTGCGGGGAACACGGGCTACAGGGATAAGAGCCTCGTTGGACGTAGAATCACTGTTCACCAACGTACCTGTGGATGAAACAATCGGGATGATAGTGGACCGAGTGTATCGAGACCCGGCCTGTACTCCCCTTGACATGCCAGAAAATATCCTGAGGAAACTACTCCAAGCTTGTACTAAGGAGGCACCCTTCTTGAGCCCGGATGGGCACATGTATAAGCAAGTAGATGGGGTCGCCATGGGTTCTCCCCTAGGCGTCCTGTTTGCAAACTTCTACATGGGTACTATCGAGGAAAAAGTCTTAGTCGACTTAAACTTGAAACCGGCCATATACTGCAGGTATGTTGACGACATTTTTACACAGGTACCTGATGTCAGACATCTGCAGGAGCTGAAAGAAGCGTTTGAGCAGAATTCTGTGTTACGTTTCACTTACGAGATGGAGAAGGATGGGAAGCTGCCCTTTCTAGATGTAACAGTCATGGAAAGGAGCGGAGGTTTCCACACTGCAGTCTACACTAAGGAAACAAACATAGGAATGTGCCTAAATGCCAACAGTGACTGCCCAGATAGGTACAAGAGGAGTGTTGTTAACGCTTATGTCGACCGTGCTCTCAGCCACAGCTCAGAATGGAAGCAAGTCGACGAAGAACTCTGTAGGGTAAGGCAGGTCCTAGTCAACAACGGCTTCTCCAATGGTTTCATTGAAGACATCATAAGAAGGAAAGTAGAACGCCATGCAACCTCTGAAGAAACAACTAATACAACACCTATACCCCCTATTAGACTATTTTACAGGAACTTCTTCTCCACCGCTCATAAAACGGAGGAAAGGGTCCTGAAAGATATTGTTAATAGAAATGTTATCCCTACAGACAAAAATCAGAAGATACAACTAACGATTTACTATAAAACCAAAAAAACAGCCAGCCTACTAATGAAAAACTCTCCAGACACGGAGCAGAACGCCCTAAAAGAGACAAACGTCGTCTATGCCTTTAAATGTCCACTTGGGGACTGTAAGCCCCAAAAAACTCAGTATATAGGCAAGACAACAACATCTCTTTCCAGGCGTTTAACGATGCATAAGCAACAGGGCTCCATTAAGGAACATATACTCTCTTCCCACAACCAAACCATCACCAGAGAAATCTTAACAAATAACACAGAAATCATCGATAGGTACAGCGATAGCAGGCGGCTTGACATCTGCGAGGCACTACACATCAAGAAGTCAACACCAGCAATCAACAGTCAATTAATGCACAACTATATTCTACCCACTTCAAGACCCCGCTCCAATATAGAAGCATCAAGAAATATGGGCCAATAGGCCCTTCCGCAGTTACTTCCATTCATACCTTCAATTTACCCAGTTAATATCCAGTTAATATCCATTGTTTTCGTGTTCTGTCCTTTGTTGAAAGTTTTGTTCACCTCATTAAAAACTGTTGTAACATATCACCTCACCCAAAACGCGGGTATAAAATGAAAGATGAAAGCTGTTTAAATCATAGCATAGTAAAGAACTGTTTAGTGCTTTCAGGTTATAGTTGTGTGTGAAAACTAAAAGTCTTTGAAAATGTAATTAGTTATTACGAAACGCGTTCAAGTGTCGCGTCAGACTAAGAAATAAAGAATGAATTTTGGAGAATTGATTTTTCATTTACCGTCATCAGTAAAAACAAACATAAGGAAAATTGAGAAAATTCGTGTTAGAATTATTAATCTTACTTTTTCGGTCATATTTAATAACATATGTCTACAGGAAAGACTGCTACCAAAATATATAATATATATATATATATATATCACTGAAAACTCACACCCCAGAAGTGACTCGAACCCATACTGCCAGGAGCAACGCAACTGGTATGTACAGGGATGCCTTAAACCACTTGACCATCACGACCGGACATAAGGAAGTGATAGCCGAAGCTATATGAACCACTTCCCCGCCGGCACTCGGATGGTAATCTTGGGCATAGCATTTTATCAAATCACCTCATTTTTTGGGGCAACACGTGAGGAACACAAATGCAAACAAGCCTGAATGGTCCCCAGGACTAGATACAGCTGAAAACTCACACCCTAGAAGAGACTCGAACCCATAATGCCAGGAGCAACGCATGTCCGGTCGTGATGGTCAAGTAGTTTAAGGCGTCCCTGTACATACCAGTTGCGTTGCTCCTGGCAGTTTGGGTTCGAGTCACTTCTGGCGTGTGATTTTTCAGTTGTATCTAGTCCTGGGGACCATTCAGGCTTGTTTGCATTTGTGTTCCTCACGTGTTGCCCCAAAAAATAAGGTGATTTGATAAAATGCTATGCCCAAGATTACCATCCGAGTGCCGGCGAGGAAGTGGTTCATATAGCTTCGGCTATCACTTCCTTATGTCCGGTCGTGATGGGCAAGTGGTTTAAGGCGTCCCTGTACATACCAGTTGCGTTGCTCCTGGCAGTATGGGTTCTAGTCACTTCTGGGGTGTGAGTTTTCAGTGATATATATATATATATATATATATATATATATATATATATATATATATATATATATATATATATATATATATATATATATAGCAACATCAGGGTAGTTACACTTCTCATATCACGATAAATGGTTTTTTGGTTTTATATTTTTTGTAGTAGTTTTATTTGTTTATATTTTTTTTATTTATTTATTTATTTTTTATTTTTTTTTATTTATTTCCTTTATTCTTTATTCTTCATTTGGTGTAGAGTTAACGATATGTTTACGGGTGTAGAGTCCTACATGTCGATGTTTGCGGATGACGCAAAGTTGATGAGAAGAGTGTTGACAGATGAGAATTGCAGGATCCTCCAAGAGGACCTGAACAGGTTGCAGAGATGGTCAGAGAAATGGCTACTGGAATTCAACACGAGCAAATGTAAAGTTATGGAAATGGGACTAGGAGATAGGAGACCAGAGGGACAGTACACAATAAAGGGAACAGCCTACCTGTGATGACGCGCGAAAGAGACCTGGGTGTGGACGTAACACCTAATCTATCTCCTGAGGCACATATAAATAGGATAACGACAGCAGCGTACTCTACACTGGCAAAAGTTAGAACATCTTTCAGAAACCTAAGCAAGGAGGCATTTAGGGCGCTTTACACTGCCTACGTGAGGCCAGTCTTAGAGTATGCCACCTCATCATGGAGTCCCCATCTGAAGAAGCATATAATGAAACTGGAAAAGGTTCAGAGGTTTGCAACGAGACTCGTCCTAGAGGTACGTGGGATGGGGTATGAGGAGCGCCTGAGGGAACTGTGCCTTACGACACTAGAAAGAAGAAGGGAGAGGGGGGACATGATAGGAAGTTTTCTTTTAGCGTGAGAGTAGTAGGAAAATGGAATGCACTTAAGGAACAGGTTGTGGAAGCAAATACTATTCATAATTTTAAAGCCAGGTATGATAGGGAAATGGGACAGGAGTCATTGCTGCAAACAACTGATG
>WNGS01006636.1:8947316-8965355 GCA_020271785.1 Procambarus virginalis
GAGGGGAGAGGTAGGTGCGGGCTACAGTGGGTGCAGGTTACAAGTGGGTGCAGGATACAGTGCACGCTACAGGTGGGTGCAGGCTACAATGCGGGCTACAGGTGGGTGCAGGATACAATGCGGGCTACAGGTGGGTGCAGGATACAGATGCGGGCTACAGGTGGGTGCAGGCTACAATGCGGGCTACAGGTGGGTGCAGGTACAGGTGGTGCAGGATACAATGCGGGCTACAGGTGGGTGCAGGTACAATGCGGGCTACAGGTGGGTGCAGGATACAGATGCGGGCTACAGGTGGGTGCAGGTTACAGGTGGGTGCAGGATACAGTGCGGGCACAGGTGGGTGCAGGATTACATGCGGGCTACAGGTGGGGTAGGGGCAGGTTCACAGGTGGGTGCAGGATACATGCGGGCTACAGGTGGGTGCGGGATACAATGCGGGCTACAGGTGGTGCAGGTGTACAGGGGGTGCAGGATACAATGCGGGCTACAGGTGGGTGCAGGATACAATGCGGGCTACAGGTGGGTTGCAGGTTACAGGTGGGTTGCAGGATACAATGCGGGCTACAGGTGGGTGCAGGATACACTGCGCGCTACAGGTGGGTGCAGGATCAGTCGGCTACAGGTGGGTGCAGGTACAATGCGGGCTACAGGTGGGTGCACGGTACAATGCGCGACCTACAGGTGGGTGCAGGTTACAGGTGGTGTCAGGATACAATGCGCGCTACAGGTGGGTGCAGGATACAGATGCCGCTACAGGTGGGTGCAGGCATACAATGCGGGCTACAGGTGGGTGCAGGCTACAATGCGGGCTACAGGTGGGTGCAGGTTACAGGTGGGGGCAGGATACAATGCGGGCTACAGGTGTGCGGCTACGGTAGGGCGGGCTACAATGCGGGCTACAGGTAGGTGCGGGCTACAGGTAGGTGCGGGCTACAGGTAGGTGCAAGCTAGGAGCGTGTAGCTACCCAGGTTAACGGGCCCAACCACTTGGGCTTCGGCGGTAGAGCCGAGGCGACGAGTCTGGCTTCATGCAGGTCGGCAGTTCAATCCCCGGACCGTCCACAAGTGGTGGCCTCCTTTCCTTCCCCTGTCCCATCCCAAAGCCTTATCCTGACCCTCCCTCCCCAGCGCTATGTAATCGTATTGGCTTGACTATTCCTTGGGTTGAGTTAGCTGTTTGTTAATACTGCAACTTCCACTTACGCAAATGTATTAGAATGATGGATTGTGACTCCAAGATCCTTTTCCTGACTCCCAACATCCGCGAGAGATGGCGTATACCGATCTCGAGGCTCCCGATCTAGCCCAACCTCGTGGACAACCAGAAGTTGGCAATTACAACACAAGGCGATCAGCAACCAACAGCCTTGTTGTTGTTGCTCAGATTCGCTACCTGGAACAAAAAGTTCCAAGTAGCACGGGCTATGGTGAGCCGTAGTGGACCCTTTTTCTTTAAAAAACAGCCTCAATCTTATCTTAAGACTCTCACTTTATCAGTGATCAACCATTCCTAGGCTGGCGCTTGTTGAGGTATGTATTCTCATCACCTGATATCAAGTCAAGCGAGCACCCAGTTGCACCGTTGGTTGAAGGCGACCACGTGACGTATTTAACCTGGTTGATACCTGGTTGATGGGGTTCTGGGTAGTTCTTCTACTCCCCAAGCCCGGCCCGAGGCCAGGCTTGACTTGTGAGACTTTGGTCTACTAGGCTGTTGCTTGGAGCGGCCGCAGGCCCACATACCCCCACAGCCCGGTGGGTCGCTCTCAACGTTGTTATAGATTCACCTACTGTGAACAAAAATTCAAGTACAGGGCTATGGTGAGCCCATAGGGGACTTGGCATGGAGCGGGGCTTTGCTCTCTCTCCTATAACAACGCAATACAGTATATAGTGCTTAGAAGGTCAGTGCAGGTAAAAGTCCCCGTAGCTCAGTGGTACACCACTCGCCCCGCCTTCTCTAGACATTCTGGTCTGGGTTCGTATCCATGGCCGGATTGACTAGGCGCTAGTCCTTAACTGTACGCCTCTGTTCACCCAGCAGTAAATGGTACCTGGTTGTTAAACAATTTGGCGGGTCGAATTCCGGGGGAAATTAAGAATAAGGACCTGGCTGAAAACGCTTTGCCTGAACGTGTGTGTGTGTGTGTTGTATTCACTTAGTTGTATTCACTTAGTTTTTACGGGGGTTGAGCTTTGCTCTTTCGGCCCGCCTCTCAAACTGTCAATCAACGTTTACTAAACATACACTAACTACTGTGGTGTGTTGGTGTGTGTGTGTGGTGTGTGTGTGTGTGTGTGTGTGTGTGTGTGGTGGTGATGTTGTGTGTGCATATATTACATATTATTATATATAATATTATAATTATTTATAATATATATTATATATTCTAATAATAATATAATATAATATATGCACCCCACACACACACACCATAAAAGGTTGAGCATAAGCTGGAGAAACAGGCAGGAGTAACAGGTAGGGCGCTCCAGTGGATAAGGGAGTACCTAAGCAATAGGAAGCAGAGAGTTACAGTGAGGGGTGAGACCTCAGACTGGCGTGAAGTCACCAGTGGAGTCCCACAGGGCTCTGTACTTGGACTATCCTGTTTCTGATATACGTAAATGATCTCCCAGAGGGTATAGACTCATTCCTCTCAATGTTTGCTGACGACGCCAAAATTATGAGAAGGATTAAGACAGAGGAGGACAGCTTGAGACTTCAAGAAGACCTGGACAAGCTGCAGGAATGTCGAACAAATGGCTGTTAGAGTTTAACCCAAGCAAATGTAATGTAATGAAGATAGGGGTAGGAAGCAGGAGACCAGATACAAGGTATCACTTGGGAGATGAAATACTTCAAGAGTCAGAGAGAGAGAAAGACCTGGGGGTGATATCACGCCAGACCTGTCCCCTGAAGCTCATATCAAGAGGATAACATCAGCAGCATATGCCAGGTTGGCTAACATAAGAACGGCCTTTAGAAACTTGTGTAAGGAATCTTTCAGAACATTATACCACATATGTCAGACCAATCCTGGAGTATGCGGCTCCAGCATGGAGTCCCTATCTAGTCAAGCATAAGACTAAACTGGAAAAGGTTCAAAGGTTTGCCACCAGACTAGTACCCGAGCTGAGAGGTATGAGCTACGAGGAGCGACTGCAGGAATTAAACCTCACTTCGTTGGAAGACAGAAGAGTTAGGGGGGACATGATCACCACATTCAAGATTCTCAGGGGAATCGACAGGGTTGATAAAGACAGGCTGTTTAACACAAGGGGCACACGCACTAGGGGACACAGGTGAAAACTGAGTGCCAAATGAGCCACAGAGATATTAGAAAGAACTTTTTTAGTGTCAGAGTGGTTGACAAATGGAATGCATTAGGAAGCGATGTGGTGGAGGCTGACTCCATACACAGTTTCAAGTGTAGATATGATAGAGCCATTAGGCTCAGGAAACTGTACACCTGTTGATTGACGGTTGAGAGGCGGGACCAAAGAGCCAGAGCTCAACCCCCGCAAGCACAACTAGGTGAGTACAACTAGGTGAGTACACACACACACACAACACACACACACACACACACACACACAGGCAAAGCACTAGCAAGCAAAGCGTTTCAGCCGGTCCTGAAGGTGGTGGAGGCCAAGACCGTCAGTAGTTTCAAAGCATTATATGACAGAGTGCTGGGAAGACGGGACACCACGAGCGTAGCTCTCATCCTGTAACTACACTTAGGTATTACACTTAGGTAATTACACAGCCTGCTCGGTCCGTACCTTGGGCTCTAACCCAGTCCCCTCGATAGGCCCTAACAAGCCACATAACCTGGCACTATATAACCCAACACCGAATCCTCAAGTCATCCAGGGCTACTTGATCATTAGTCTTCTTATACTTTATTATACACATTACTTATACACACACACACACCACACACAAACACACACACACACACACACACACACACACACACACACACCTATAATAGTTTAACTCTTCAGAGGGAAGGGAACTATTGGGGGAAAGCGCCAAGCCATGACGACAATATAGCACTGGGAAGGGGTCAGGATAAAATTTGGGATGGGGCGGGGAAATGGTGCCCCACCACTTGGACGGTCAGGGATTGAACGCCGACCTGCATGACGCGAGACCGACGCTCTACCGTCCAGCCCAAGTGGTTGGGTTTAACTTTTCATAGTGGATATTGGTGGGCCATATCCAGGTGTGGGGAGCATGTCTCACGGAGCCTCGGAGTGAGGACGCGCTGGATCTTCACCCAACAGACCCTCAAACTCGACTGTCCAACTGGTCTAGTTTGAAGATGCTAGTCGCCTCGTCTCACCCCGTCGTGACATTCTGAAGAAAGCTCAACCGCCTCCGAGCTCGGATCACGTGATTAACCCACGCTTCTGGCCATGAATCACATGATCTTGTAATAGTTGATGTTGCAGGATATCTTGAGCTTATCTTGACATGATTTCGGGGCTTTTTTTTTTAGTGTCCCCGCGGCCCGGTCCTCGACCAGGCCTCCACCCCCAGGAAGCAGCCCGTGACAGCTGACTAACACCCAGGTACCTATTTTACTGCTAGGTAACAGGGCATAGGGTGAAAACTCTGCCCATTGTTTCTCCCCGGCGCCTGGGATCGAGCCCAGGACCGCAGGATCACAAGTCCCGCGTGCTGTCCGCTCGGCCGACCGGCTCCTAGCCTCGACATCCGTCAACACTGGTTAGAAGCCATGTGACCTCATGCGGTGACCAATATGGTGTATAAAGCAGCTTTATTTACAATAAAGCTGATCCACAGCGTTCAGAGATGCCACGGGATCATGCCAAACTCATCACTAGTTTGATGAGTGAGGAGAAAGGTGGAAGGCAAGGTTGAACATCAAGCCTCATGGCTTGAGCCACTCTATTCCACTCTCTATACTGGATTACTTTTGCACAATGACAGTCCCTTTCAAAGCTGGACAAATTGCTGACCTGGAGAGCGTGCAGAGATCCTGTACTGCTAGAATCCACTCAGTAAAACATCTACACTATTGGGACCGACTAAAATGCCTAAATCTGTATTCTCTTGAGCGCAGGCGAGGGAGATACATAATAATTATAAGTGGAAAATAGTAGAGGGCTGGTCCCAAACCTGCACATAGAAATAACACCACATGAGACCAGAAGGCATGGCAGGATGTGCAGAGCACCCCCGTTGAAGAGCAAAGGCGCAGTAGGTACTCAGAGAGAACTATCAACATCAGAGGCCCGAGACTGTTTAACACTCTTCCACTATATTAAGAGCCTAATTGGCCGACCCCTCAACAGTGTTCAAGAGAGAACCCGATGAGCATTGTCAAAGGATACCCGATTAACCAAGCTGTGATACATACGTCAGGCTGCGTGCATCCTCGTCCAACAGCCTGGTTGACAAGACCATTAACCAGGAGGCCTGGTCAGAGACCGGGCCGCGGGGACATGACCACCCCCATCCTTCCGGAACAACGCAAGACCCATATAAAAAGAATGGCTGTGAAGCTGAGGATTTAAGTTGCTGAAATTAGTAAGTACAGACTTGTTCCCAGATCACTAATTATTAATGTCCATTGCCTCAATTAGTGACCATGTAGTTAGGATGCCTATTTTCTTTAATAAATGACATTTCGTTAAACGTCTTCTCCTTATTTTTCAAGTTAATCCTTGACTAGCACATTAGTGGGCTGGCCTCCAGTATTTCTTATGATTCCCTTGCTTTAAGGGCTGACTCCTTTAAGTGTACATATTCTCCGGCCCCGATTGTGCTAATGTCTCCCAAGCGTCGGTAGCTGGTGATTATTACCCAAGTGTCCAGAGTCAGCGACTCCATTCATTCCCTTCTCTCTCCTCCAGCGGAACTAGGTGGTCAGAAGTCAGTCTAGCATTTTGGCTAGAACATGTCCTAGACAGTCAATGGGAATTATTAAGACTGGTTTTCCTTATAACAATCTTGGTCCCCTGAAAAACAGAATCCGGACAGAGGCCCTCCCCATGCTGATCCTGTGAGTGCTTGTGGAGAAGGTTACAGAGGCCCTCCCCATACTGATCCTGTGAGTGCTTGTGGAGAAGGTTACAGAGGCCCTCCCCATACTGATCCTGTGAGTGCTTGTGGAGAAGGTTACAGAGGCCTCCCCATACTGATCCTGTGAGTGCTTGTGGAGAAGGTTACAGAGGCACCACATACCATCCTGTGAGTGGTTCGGGAGGTTACATCTCCCACGGATGTAATGATTTAATGTATTCTGAAGTCCATGCAAATATTCCTTTTACAAGGAGTGAACGTACGAGTGACTCCTCGTACTGGAGTGAACGATGGAAGAAAATGCAGAATAGAACCAGTGAAGATCAGAGGTGCCATAGGCACAATCAGAGAACACTGTATAAACATCAGAGGTCCACGGTTGTTCAACACCCTCCCAGCGAGCATAAGAAATATTGCCGGAACAACCGTGGAAATCTTCAAGAGGAAACTAGATTGTTTCCTCAAGGAGTGCCGGACCACCGGGCTGTGGTGGGTATGTGGGCCTGCGGGCCGCTCCAAGCAACAGGCTAGTGGACCAAACTCACAAGTCAAGCCTGGCCTCGGGCCGGGCTTGGGGAGTAGAAGAACTCCCAGAACCCCATCAACCAGTATCAACCAGGTACAAGGTTTATTTCCCCCTTAATCCCTCCACTGCATCGATGTACCTGCTCCACGCTTATCATTCCTGCCAAATTGTGCTTGTAGGTCCTCGCGTGCAGAAGTGTGGGGGTGTTTGTGAATGTCAGTTCAGTGGATATTCGGTTCTCACATTACCGGACGAGTTCTAAAATCGTCTCGAACAGAAAATAAAGTTCCCTTTCTGCAATTGATGTTGTAATTGATAAAAAAATACTGATGTAACTGATACAACATAACCTGCAGCTTGTATACGTGTCATTGATATAATTGTGCAGGTAACAGAAGAGTTCGTGGGGGTGATACTTTGATTTTGGCGAGAGTTATGGACAATGGGTATGACAGACCTGGCTGGATACATCTCACATCCTACACAAGATGGTTCCACATCGAACTATAAAACCTATCTAACCTACCCCAACCTATTCCACTCCTCTTCTCTCCTCCAACCCACCCCTCTAATTCATCCCACCCCTCTTCTCTAACCCAACCCATCCCTCCACTCCTAACGATACATACAGTTTTGATAATCATAAATCGAGCTGTACGGAAGCATGGTGTTCAGGTGTGACCACACACACTGCCTGACTACAGATGGAACATCACAAATGATGGATAGAAAGGTGATGGGGCTATTCAATTAAAGGAAGAACTTCGAACACCAACCATGAATTTTGTTTCCGTCACGGTATTCTTTGAGAAGGTTTGTGATGTGCAACTCTGAACACGGAAATGTCACTGATGCGTCATGAAGACGGTAAACTTTACACCAGCACCAAGGCCTGATCACAGTGTTCAAGTACTTTTTAGAAGAACATGATAAATCTCGCTGCCATTTTACACTGCTGGGCGATGGTTAAGTTGGGGTAGGTGTTCTGAAGTGCTGTAGTGAGATGCGCGATGAACGCACACAGTTTGAACAAAATTAAAAAATGTGCATGAACTGAGAGAGAATGAATGGGCAGGAGATGTGCTGTAATAGTGAATATCACACAACACTTACATTATCTGAGTATAAAGATCCAAGGACGCAATTGGTGAGAGAGCTTTATTACTATTCGTCCCTTAGAGTTGAAACTTCGACTTGTTTAATGACGCAGCCCGTCCTCCAAACAAAGATCCAAAAGTGATTCCATCACCCCCCAAACCCCCTGTTTATGAATGAAAAACGGTTTACACATGACTCAACTGATTTCGTTCGAACACTTCCGGAACAAGTGCTTCACTGACGAGTTTTCTTCGAACCACATCGCTATAATGCTTCACCCACGTACTACAAATACAAATAATCGCCAACCGAACCTAAACACCTAACCTAACCTATGCCTATATATGCACAATATGCTAATATATTATATATTAATTTATATTTGAGAAAATTCTTGTTTTGAATGAACAGCATGTTAAAATTTATGAATGCGTCTGGGGGGCGACCGCTGGATGTAATGGACTCGAGTCGAGGACGGGTTGAATGACGACTTCTAGATCTAGTAAATTCGTCACATTTACCAACCTTGAAATTCTCTTCAAGACGTATCCGAGTTTTATGGAGATTCCCATACATTAAACAACTGCAGCAAATTTCTTAGTTAAGGAATGAGGTTTATAAAAGTTTCATCGATATTACACAGCACTACAAGATTTCTATATATTTCAGAATTCATTCTCTATCATTGTTAATGAAATAACTAGGATTTTATCAGAAAAAACTCGGTTACAATTCTGTTGATGATGGCATGTGTGATCAATATTTGGGATTATGTCTTTGAAAGCATATGTCTGTGAACAGTTCTTTTCTGTAATGAACATTAACAAATGTTGGCTTCGTTCTCTGGCTTCTGGTGCACATCTAAAGCCAATACTCAAGGATGCTGTAGCTCAGTCATTTACTCCAACATTGATGCAATGGCTCTGTGCTCCGGTCTTTGACCAGGCTTTCTGGTTGGTGGTCTGGTCAACGAAGCTGTTAGACAATTGCGCCTAGCTTGATGTAGGAATCACAGCGAGGTTGATCAGGTATCCTTTGGATGTGTTTATTAAGTTCTGTCTCTTGAATGCCACGAGAGGTCAGCATACCACCCCAGTCAATGTGCACCTCATACCATGGCTTGGCAAAAGCACCTCTGTTTTTCAACGGGGGATATTTTGCACTTCCTGCCGTGCCTCCTGGTCTCATTTTAGGTTATTTCTGTGTGCAGATTTGGAATCAGTCCCTCTACTATTTTCCAAATTTCAATTATTTTGTGTCTCGCCTGTGCTTTAGATAATGCAGATTTTAAAAAACTGACTGTCAAATGCTAGACAGAACACATAATTTGGCACCCTTACTAGAACCACTAGATATTAACACCAAGTAAAATATTCAGCACTTCCCAAAATACGATATTATTACGAAAAATACGAAAATACAAATACTTTTGTATTTGCCAATATGCAAGTTATCAAAACAAGCGAAACAAAGTCCACCTTATAACTGGCTTCTTAAATGAGACAAATGTAATGTTTGCAGCTCTAACTCAAACTCACACAAAGGACTATTATAACAAATATATGGATACCAGAATTCTGTATTTTCAGATGTGACAGGAAACACAGGCTACAGGGTGGGGTCAGCCTTACATCAAAGACACTCATCTGCAATGAGCTGCTAAACACCACATACGATATGGTGGAAGTGATGATAATCGAAATAGGAATTCTAAAATAGTGATTGTTATTGTATGTAAAATCACCAGAAGCAAATCCTAAGAAGTTTAAAGATCAACTTATGTAAATAGAAAAGCCTCAAACAAAAAAACTTTTCTAAACCTGTTTAGAAACCTCAAACTGTGCCCGAGACATCATCTTTCTTGGTGATTTCAATTTATGCCCACCTTAAATAGAAAAATGTGGCAAATGCAGTTATACCAGAGAGAGAATCCCAGAAATCACTATAAATGAAGTCACACAAATGACCTCTTGCAGATGTGTGACAGATTTGCCTTATAGCAGCAATTAGTAGAACTAGAAAACACGCTAGATCTTATTTTTACAGTAATGAACCGATTAGTGGACATAATGATTATAAATACATGTTACTCAAATCACAACTTAATCAGACAATCATGGAAAATAGACATGTGCACCCAGTCTCAAATCCAAGTAGGAGAATTCAACAAATTCAATTTTAATAGCAAACAGATTAACTGGAAACAAATCAAGACCTCGCGGAAATATACTGGGAAGAACAGCTAGATAATGCAAACTTAAACCAATGCTTCGAGAAAATAGGCACAGTAGCACTAGAAATAGGTGCAATTCACATGAAGAGAAAAATCTGCAAACAAAAGACCGAGAATAGTGTTCCCTCTATAGGCGAAGCAAACAAATCTGGGAACATCTCGAATGCTTCCCTCTATGCCAAGAACGACAAGGAAGGCTATGTAGAGAAATAGAAACAATCGTGCTAAAGGTGCAAGAATCATAAAATCCAGAAGAGACAAGAAGGCAAAAGCCATAAGGGAAAGTGAAAGGAATCCAAAATACTTTTTCTCTGCAAAATTCTAGGACAAGAACTACATCCAACATTGGGCCCTTGTGCAAGCGTTCATAGATGAGGCTACTCAGGGCTGAGGCTTATCTTGAGGTTATCTTGAGATGATTTCGGGGCCTTTAGTGTCCCCGCGGCCCGGTCCTCGACCAGGCCTCCACCCCCCAGGAAGCAGCCCGTGACAGCTGACTAACACCCAGGTACCTATTTTACTGCTAGGTAACAGGGGCATAGGCTGAAAGAAACTGCCCATTGTTTCTCGCCGGCGCCGGGATCGAACCCAGGACCACAGGATCACAAGTCCAGTGTGCTGTCCGCTCGGCCGACCGGCTCCCGACCGGCTTCAATACAGTTCCGTTATCAGTGAACCCCTGAACACAGTGTTTGACCCAGGTAGCCTGAAAACCCCAGGTAGCCTGAAGACCCCAGGTAGCCTGAAGACCCCAGGTAGCCTGAAGAACGAGTCTACCGGTCTACGAGTTATTCCGTCTACCGGACCTGATTGAGAAGTCAGAGGAAATATAGATATATGAATATATACTAAATACATGATAAATGTCAGTGAATAATTTAAAACCATGAGCAGAGGATGAACATGTAAATAAGTGACATGAAATGAGATGTCAATACTTTGCTGACATGATGCGAGGCTCGTGGGACGTCTTGACTTCTGCTGCTCAAGTAAGGTGGTGAAAGAGGGTGTTATGTCGAGCTCCTGGCAAAGGAGGAACCGCTAACTGTGTGTTCCTTCAAGAGGAGGGAACCAAGCAGGCGTTGATGTGTGAAGCCTGTTGTGCGACTTAGTGCTCAAGTCAGGACTAGAAGAAGCCTTGTGAGGCCGCCCTATAGCAATTTTGTGGGGGCCATTGGTGAAGACGAGGACCTAAGCATCCTCGTGCCAGAGAATTCTGCGGTAAGCTAATATAACAGTTGTTGCCTGTGTTTGATCGTGTGCCCAGCGATCATGGCAAGTGTTTATGTATATAGTATATATATTTTATTGAGCCAGTGAACCAGAGAATAAGAGTAGAGACAGGAGAGCATCTTGGAGGGAGGAGTGATACTTCCTCACTCGACGAAGGTCAGTGGATGACTGAGGGGGGAAGCCCCCTGCGGCGGTGGCCAGCAACATGTCCGGGCATGTCCCAGAGTGGACCCTGCCCAGGATGGGGGAGTACCGTCGCGGTGACGCAATAGTGTTTGAAGAGATGTCGGATGGAGCAGTTTATTTTCTGTGAATACATTTAATTATGTTTTTGTTAGGAAAACGTCTATTATGGCATGCTGATGGATTTGCAGGTTTGTGTGGGAGAAGTGCAACGTTTGTGTGGGAGAACTGCACCGTTTGTGTGGGAGAACTGCACCGTTTGTGTGGGAGAACTGCACCGTTTGTGTGGGAGAACTGCACCGTTTGTGTGGGAGAACTGCACCGTTTGTGTGGGAGAACTGCACCGTTTGTGTGGGAGAACTGCACCGTTTGTGTGGGAGAACTGCACCGTTTGTGTGGGAGAACTGCAACGTTTGTGTGGGAGAACTGCAACGTTTGTGTGGGAGAACTACAACGTTTGTGTGGGAGAACTGCAACGTTTGTGTGGGAGAACTGCAACGTTTGTGTGGGAGAACTGCAACGTTTGTGTGGGAGAACTGCAACGTTTGTGTGGGAGAACTGCAACGTTTGTGTGGGAGAACTGCACCGTTTGTGTGGGAGAACTACAACGTTTGTGTGGGAGAACTACAACGTTTGTGTGGGAGAACTACAACGTTTGTGTGGGAGAACTACAACGTTTGTGTGGGAGAACTACAACGTTTGTGTGGGAGAACTACAACGTTTGTGTGGGAGAACTGCAACGTTTGTGTGGGAGAACTACAACGTTTGTGTGGGAGAACTACAACGTTTGTGTGGGAGAACTACAACGTTTGTGTGGGGGAACTACAACGTTTGTGTGGGAGAACTGCACCGTTTGTGTGGGAGAACTGCAACGTTTGTGTGGGAGAACTGCACCGTTTGTGTGGGAGAACTACAACGTTTGTGTGGGAGAACTGCAACGTTTGTGTGGGAGAACTGCAACGTTTGTGTGGGAGAACTACAACGTTTGTGTGGGAGAAGTGCAACGTTTGTGTGGGAGAACTGCAACGTTTGTGTGGGAGAACTACAACGTTTGTGTGGGAGAACTGCAACGTTTGTGTGGGAGAACTGCAACGTTTGTGTGGGAGAACTACAACGTTTGTGTGGGAGAACTACAACGTTTGTGTGGGAGAACTGCAACGTTTGTGTGGGAGAACTGCAACGTTTGTGTGGGAGAACTGCAACGTTTGCATGGGAAAGTTAAAACGTTTGTGTGGTGGAAGTTAGTGAGAGGACATCGTGCCAGGAGTACGAGCTATACTGTAAGGTGAAGTAGGATTTCCAGTGAGAAGTGGAATTTCGTGGACCTGGTGAATCTTCGAGTAGTGTAGGGAGCTGCTACACGTCGCTGGTGTGAAGCGTTTGGGGAGACCTTTACTGACATTTAAGGAGGACTTCATGGCAGATGATTGGAGGTGCTGAAAGAGTGCCTTAGATATTGTGAGGACCCAGATGAGGATTGCAATAGGGGGATCTAGAGCACTGGAATAGAGGATCATAAGGACCTAGATATCTAAAGGAGTGATTGATTGCGTTTTTGGCATGAAAAGCTGCAGTGCAAGGTGAGAGATTCAAGATTTTGTAGAGTAGGGAATATATGAATATTATATGTGCCATGAATTATAGCCTAAAGCAGTGAAGGAAGCAGAAGGCTGTGGACTGAAGTTCAAGCAGCAGCCTGGTGCAGTTATAGGTTGGAGACATAAGAGACATCAGAGTGTTATCAGTTAGTAGTAGCCGAAGAGGTCATAGTATTGTTTTATAACCATTTCATTTATGTATATTGTCTATGTTTTGTATTAAATCTTATGTTTGTTAGCTGGCTTTTGTTCTTGTCCTGGTGGGGCCTCCTGGCTAGAGAGAAAGACACGGCTATAACTTGGGTGATAGTGGACTATAACCAACAAAAAAAGGGGGGGGGGGAATGCGAGATCATCCCAAAGTAAGGAGAGTGCGGGGAGTCACGGCGGCTCAAGCGCGGGTCTATACACGTGACAACTAGACAGTACGAGCCGTACCCCTGAATAAAGGTGACGCTGAACCCCTCTCCCAGACCCAGACGCTTACCAGGGTGATATAAATAATTGCAAGCGCTCCATTGTTGTTGTTAAAGATTCGCTACCTGGAACAAAAAGTTCCAAGTAACACGGGCTATGGTGAGCCCGTAGCAAGCGCTCCAGTGTTCATTGCTGGTCGGCCGACGGTAGTGAGAGTGAGGTCGGCTGTTCGTCCTGTCAGGGAATGGTTGGGACTTAGGTTCGGTGGTAACCGAACATCAGGCTGGTTCTAATAACCAAGTTTCATTGTATTATTATTAACATCTTTATTGACAAAATTAATGACAATTTTGCCTAATCTGAGGATTTCGATTAAGTCTTCTTAAAGTGAGGATAATGCTGGTATTCACTGTCCTCAGTTTAATTGTAGGTACGGAGGAACCTCTCCCAACTCCCCTCAACTCTCCCCTGATTACAGTGATCCAAACGAATTCTTAACGAGTGTGACACCGTTGGCCGTAGGTCGGGAAAGGAGGACCTCAGTTGTTCCCGCTTTTCAAAGAATGGGAAAAGAGAAGAGTGAAGATTCGAGGATATTGCAGTGCTACAGTGATGGAACACTGATCAAAGATATCACTAAGTATTTTACGACACTTTAAAGACAGTTAAATACAGTGATTGACAGTGAAGCTTTGTGTTAAGTAGTTGTGAAGGGGGCTGACAGCTGAGTGAACAGTGCTTCGGATTCGAAGTCCTGAGGTTCCGGGTTCGATCCCCAGTGGAGGCAGAAACAAATGGGCAGAGTTTCTTCCACTCTGATGCCCCTGTTACCTAGCAGTAAATAGGTACCTAGGAGTTAGACTTTTTTACAGCTGCTTCCTGGGGGTGTACAACAAAAAGGAGGTCTGATCGAGGACCGGGCCGCGGGGACGCTAATCCCCGAAATCATCTCAAAATCACCATCTCAAGATAGGCATCATATGTAGCGTCTGTAACAAGATATTCCTCTCGAGCTGAGCAGAATTAACTACACAATATACACACACAAAGACAAATCTGGAGTTGTTGTAACAGCTCCAGAATCAACCAATCAAATCAGAATCAATCCAGAGTCAATCAGAATATATCGACAGACCGATATAGGAAAACAACTGAACTGATCAGTGATATTCCAGAGGCACTTAGGTTAGTATTGTGAAGAAAATAATACTATGTGAATTGTGAAAAAATCAACATAGTACAGTGAACAGTACTCAGGCACTGGTAGGTTAGAGAGCCACACTTAACAGTGCAGGAGGGGTGTGTGTTGAGGTACGCAGAGACAATAGACAATAATATAAATAATGAAAGCCATAGTGAGAACACAGAAACTAGGACAAAAGACACAGATCAACCCGAAGAAAAGTTAGCAAAGACAAGCACAGGTATAAACAGCTGGAAATAAACCACAAATGAAAATATTGCAAATATTATGCAAAGAAAATATGCAAATAGGGGCCCAAAGGCACAAAATACCGTTTCCATGCATCCCCGAAAAGAGCATGTTGGGATGGGTAAATGCCTTTTGGAACAGAATGCAGGTACTTCTGCACTAAACTGTACAAACTTTCCCATTAATGAGAGAAAAGGCTATGATCTTCAATGCCTGGATTTGCACGTGACAGATACTCAGCGTTATAGCTATGAGAAGGACCAATTTCTTAATTCTGAAAGTTTTTTTTAGAGTCAGGCTGAAACAGTAGAGCATTAAAGAGGGGAGAACAAGAAAGGCAGAAACAGTAGAGCATTTAAGAGAGGGAAACAAGAAAGAAACAGTAGAGCATTTAAGAGAGGGAAACAAGAAAGAAACAGTAGAGCATTTAAGAGAGGGGAACAAGAAAGAAACAGTAGAGCATTTAAGAGAGGGAAACAAGAAAGAAACAGTAGAGCATTTAAGAGAGGGAAACAAGAAAGACAGAAATATTGCAAGAGTACAAATAGAGGGAGAAAGGCACAATGTTAGACTAAAAGTCGTCATCAAGCACACATGTACTACACCCCTAATCCCACACAAACTACCACATTATTCGACACCTGTACTACTACCAAAAATTAGGTCGAACCATTGCCAAAACAGCCACTCTGGATCATGATGGAATGGGAGAACTCTGAAAGCCCTCCAGAAGTAACACGCAATATGGAAAATCGTTTATATTTGCCAACATTCAAAGCCAAAAGAGAAAATCAAGAAATAAAGTTAAGTTCGTAACTGGCCTTCTACAGTTGAATTAAGTTGTATAAATATTGCCGGAACACCGTGGACATCTTCAAGAGGAAACTAGATTTATTCCTCCAAGGAGTTCCGGACCAGCCGGGCTGTGGTGGGTATGTGGGCCTGGGGCCGCTCCAAGCAACAGCCTAGTGGACCAAACTCTCACAAGTCAAGCCTGGCCTCGGGCCGGGCTTGGGAGTAGAAGAACTCCCAGAACCCCATCAACCAGGTATCAACCAGGTAAGTATTTGGAACATTCACGAAACCCTATACGGAAGATTTCATAGTGAAATCTGAATCCCAAGTTACAACCTACACAGATGTGATGAATAAATATGTCAAATAGAGGAGTAGGTATGTGTATGTAGAGGAACTGGTATGCACAGAGCTCAAACTCTACCATTGAGGTACTTAGAATCGAAGTAGAAAAAATAAACCTAATTATTATTCAAGTATACAAACCGCTAGATGTAACAGCTGAGGAATTCACAGAACAGCTACACAGCATAGAGAATGGTGTTCATAACCTAACAAACCCAGTACCAGATGTTATCCTCCTCGGAGACTTCAACCTACTCAGTTTAAGAGGAAGAATGACAAACAATAACATCGCAGGAAATCAGTCTGAAAGTAACCAACCACAGGTAAAGAGAACTACTGAGATTCTGTGACAGATAGCAGAGCCAATTAGGAGCAAAAATACTCTCTACCTGATCTTCACAAACAATGAAGAAATAATCATGGCCATTATAATCTGATACTTCATACTTAGATCACAAGCTCATTGGATTTCAACCTAACACGATAAAACACGGTAACACATCTAAATTATTGGGACCCTTTATTTTTGTTGAATTGTACTCCCTAGATTGCAGGCGGGAGATACGCATAACTTATGCTTGGAAAATTTTAGAAGGACCGAGTCCAAATCTGCACACAGATTTGCAGTGATGCAAATGGAATAGATGAACTGAGAGAGAACTATCAACATTAAAGGCCCAAGGCTTTTCAACTCTCCCTCTACACACAAGGAGGCATAACTGACCGACGTCTTGCAGTGTTCAAAAGAGAACTTGATAAACACAAAGGATCCGTTGATCAACTAGGCTGTGATTCATATGTCAGGCTACGAGCAGCTGCATTGAACTGTCTAGTTTACAAGATCACCAACCTGGAGGCCTGGTCAGAGACTGGGCAGCGGGAATCATCAAAGTTTAACTGAAACGTAAAGTCCTGATATCTTAGATGTTTTACCGAGTGAATTCTAGGTGTAAAGATCTGTACATGCTCACCAGGTCAGCAATTTCTCAGCTTTAAATAGGGTTGTTAGTATGCAAAAATATTCCACTCTAGAGAGCATTGTCTTAAAAAGTATCATTGGTACGGCATCTCTTGTTTGAAAGGTTCTTGCTATCCAACCTGTCATTTTTCTTGCAGATGTGACAGCTACTTTATTGTGTTCCTTGAAGATAAGGTCTTTTAGCATGATTACTTCTGAAGCTTTTTATATTGCTTTTGCTTTCAATAGTGTGAATTAACTGCACTTTATGTGTGGAGTTTCCATTTTAATATTTTCGTTTTTTTCCAGAGCGCAGTAGCTGGAACGTATCTTCATTAAACATGTTATTTTATTATAGATTATTTATTATCATTATTAATTGTCATCCACACTTCTGTGGAAATAAACATTTCATTCACCTGGGCTCTAGGAGACTCGAACCGCGGAAGGTCGAGTCTCCAAGAGTCCAGGTGAATGAAATGAATATTATTCCTTTACAAGTGCTACATTCTTGCTGCTGGAAGGGTGAGACCTTCCTTGTGATGGCCGGCATCATGTAGTATATGTAATCTGGTCCCCGCCATGGCAAAGGAGTCGTACCACCACTTTGCGTAAAGCTTCTTAGGAGACTGGGCTGCTGCTCTGCACCAGCAACCACATTTATGGTTGGCGTGGTTGTAGAGGTGGAGAATGGACAGATAAAGTGTCCTGACCACTTCCAGTCAAAAACCTGAACTGTTGGAAACTCCTAAAAATCACTCAAATTGGACTCCCTGGAGCGCAGGCGTGAAAAGAATGTACCTGAATTTCGCCAAGAGAATACTGGAGGGTCTGGTTCCCAATTTTTGAAGCACTGAAATAATTCCTTGCGACAGCAGGAGGCTCGGTAGAATGTGCAAAATATTCCATGTGGAAATAGGGACGCAACAAGTGTAAAAATTATTCTTTATGAGAGGTAGAAGACCAATTATTTTAATTTAATTATAAGGAGAATTAGCAACTGATCCTTAATCATGCTCACAAGAGAATCTAATATGTTCCTCTATTAGTTGGGGTTCCCACGACCACCTGCAGGTGGTCGTGGGAACCATAGCTTGCCCTCTACTGGGACCTCTACCGCTCCTCTACTGGGACCTCTCCCCTGCCCCCTCTACTGGGACCCTCCC
>WNGS01006636.1:8965860-8995728 GCA_020271785.1 Procambarus virginalis
CTCCCCTGCCCCTCTACTGGGACCTCTAGTGGGACCCGCCGGCACCAACACTCATATCATCACCATCCTGGGAGCGACCGTTCGAGTGTCTTTCAGGCTGGAGTAGATCAAAGGGGCGGGAGCGGGCGAGGGGCGCCACTCCTGCGACCACACCACCACTTGGGACACAAACAAAGGCGCTTGACTCGACAGTTTGCGGCGCTGGGGGCCTGGACCCGCACTCACGAAGCAGTTACGCAAGTACTTACGAACGTGTACATCTTTTCTCAATCTTTGACGGCTTTGTTTACATTTATTAAACAGTTTACAAGCTTGAAAACTTGCCAATCAACTACTGTTATTGTTATAAACAGCCTCCTGGTGCAGCATAGCCAGGTTGGCAACATAAGAACGGCCTTTAGAAACTGTGTAAGGAATCTTTCAGAACATTATATACCACATATGTCAGACCAATCCTGGAGTATGCGGCTCCAGCATGGAGTCCCTATCTAGTCAAGCATAAGACTAAACTGGAAAAGGTTCAAAGGTTTGCCACCAGACTAGTACCCGAGCTGAGAGGTATGAGCTACGAGGAGCGACTGCAGGAATTAAACCTCACTTCGTTGGAAGACAGAAGAGTTAGGGGGGACATGATCACCACATTCAAGATTCTCAGGGGAATCGACAGGGTTGATAAAGACAGGCTGTTTAACACAAGGGGCACACGCACTAGGGGACACAGGTGGAAACTGAGTGCCCAAATGAGCCACAGAGATATTAGAAAGAACTTTTTTAGTGTCAGAGTGGTTGACAAATGGAATGCATTAGGAAGCGATGTGGTGGAGGCTGACTCCATACACAGTTTCAAGTGTAGATATGATAGAGCCCATTAGGCTCAGGAAACTGTACACCTGTTGATTGACGGTTGAGAGGCGGGACCAAAGAGCCAGAGCTCAACCCCCGCAAGCACAACTAGGTGAGTACAACTAGGTGAGTACACACACACACACACACACACGTTCAGGCAAAGCCACTAGCAAGCAAAGCGTTTCAGCCAGGTCCTGAAGGTGGTGGAGGCCAAGACCGTCAGTAGTTTCAAAGCATTATATGACAGAGTGCTGGGAAGACGGGACACCACGAGCGTAGCTCTCATCCTGTAACTACACTTAGGTAATTACACTTAGGTAATTACACACAGCCCTGCTCGGTCCGTACCTTGGGCTCTAACCCAGTCCCCTCGATAGGCCCTAACCAAGCCACATAACCTGGCACTAATATAACCCTAACACCGAATCCCTCAAGTCATCCCAGGGCTACTTGATCATTAGTCTACTTATACTTTTATTTTATTATACACATTACTTATACACCCACACACCACACACACACACACACACACACACACACACACACACACACACACACACACCTATAATAGTTTAACTCTTCAGAGGGAAGGGAACTATTGGGGGAAAGCGCCAAGCCATGACGACAATATAGCACTGGGAAGGGGTCAGGATAAGGATTTGGGATGGGGCAGGGGAAATGGTGCCCCACCACTTGGACGGTCAGGGATTGAACGCCGACCTGCATGACGCGAGACCGACGCTCTACCGTCCAGCCCAAGTGGTTGGGTTTAACTTTTCATAGTGGATATTGGTGGGCCATATCCAGGTGTGGGGAGCATGTCTCACGGAGCCTCGGAGTGAGGACGCGCTGGATCTTCACCCAACAGACCCTCAAACTCGACTGTCCAACTGGTCTAGTTTGAAGATGCTAGTCGCCTCGTCTCACCCCGTCGTGACATTCTGAAGAAAGCTCAACCGCCTCGGAGCTCGGATCACGTGATTAACCCACGCTTCTGGCTATGAATCGCATGATCTTGTAATAGTTGATATTGCAGGATATCTTGAGCTTATCTTGACATGATTTCGGGGCTTTTTTTTTTTAGTGTCCCCGCGGCCCGGTCCTCGACCAGGCCTCCACCCCCAGGAAGCAGCCTGTGACAGCTGACTAACACCCAGGTACCTATTTTACTGCTAGGTAACAGGGGCATAGGGTGAAAGAAACTCTGCCCATTGTTTCTCCCCGGCGCCTGGGATCGAGCCCAGGACCGCAGGATCACAAGTCCCGCGTGCTGTCTGCTCGGCCGACCGGCTCCTAGCCTCGACATCCGTCAACACTGGTTAGAAGCCATGTGACCTCATGAGGTGACCAATATGGTGTATAAAGCAGCTTTATTTACAATAAAGCTGATCCACAGCGGTTCAGAGATGCCACGGGATGATGCCAAACTCATCACTAGTTTGATGAGTGAGGAGAAAGGTGGAAGGCAAGGTTGAACATCAAGCCTCATGGCTTGAGCCACTCTATTCCACTCTCTATACTGGATTACTTTTGCACAATGACAGTCCCTTTCAAAGCTGGACAAATTGCTGACCTGGAGAGCGTGCAGAGATCCTGTACTGCTAGAATCCACTCAGTAAAACATCTACACTATTGGGACCGACTAAAATGCCTAAATCTGTATTCTCTTGAGCGCAGGCGAGGGAGATACATAATAATTTATAAGTGGAAAATAGTAGAGGGGCTGGTCCCAAACCTGCACATAGAAATAACACCACATGAGACCAGAAGGCATGGCAGGATGTGCAGAGCACCCCCGTTGAAGAGCAAAGGCGCAGTAGGTACTCAGAGAGAGAACTATCAACATCAGAGGCCCGAGACTGTTTAACACACTTCCACTATATTTAAGAGCCTAATTGGCCGACCCCTCACAGTGTTCAAGAGAGAACCCGATGAGCATTGTCAAAGGATACCCGATTAACCAAGCTGTGATACATACGTCAGGCTGCGTGCATCCTCGTCCAACAGCCTGGTTGACAAGACCATTAATCAGGAGGCCTGGTCAGAGACCGGGCCGCGGGGACATGACCACCCCCATCATTCCGGAACAACGCAAGACCCATATAAAAAGAATGGCTGTGAAGCTGAGGATTTAAGTTGCTGAAATTAGTAAGTACAGACTTGTTCCCCAGATCACTAATTATTAATGTCCATTGCCTCAATTAGTGACCATGTAGTTAGGATGCCTATTTTCTTTAATAAATGACATTTCGTTAAACGTCTTCTCCTTATTTTTCAAGTTAATCCTTGACTAGCACATTAGTGGGCTGGCCTCCAGTATTTCTTATGATTCCCTTGCTTTAAGGGCTGACTCCTTTAAGTGTACATATTCTCCGGCCCCGATTGTGCTAATGTCTCCCAAGCGTCGGTGAGCTGGTGATTATTACCCAAGTGTCCAGAGTCAGCGACTCCATTCATTCCCTTCTCTCTCCTCCAGCGGAACTAGGTGGTCAGAAGTCAGTCTAGCATTTTGGCTAGAACATGTCCTAGACAGTCAATGGGGAATTATTAAGACTGGTTTTCCTTATAACAATCTTGGTCCCCCTGAAAAACAGAATCCGGACAGAGGCCCTCCCCATACTGATCCTGTGAGTGCTTGTGGAGAAGGTTACAGAGGCCCTCCCCATACTGATCCTGTGAGTGCTTGTGGAGAAGGTTACAGAGGCTCCCCATACTGATCCTGTGAGTGCTTGTGGAGAAGGTTACAGAGGCCCTCCCCATACTGATCCTGTGAGTGCTTGTGGAGAAGGTTACAGAGGCCCTCCCCATACTGATCCTGTGAGTGCTTGTGGAGAAGGTTACAGAGGCACCACATACCCATCCTGTGAGTGGTTCGGGAGGTTACATCTCCCACGGTTGTAATGATTTAATGTATTCTGAAGTCCATGCAAATATTCCTTTTACAAGGAGTGAACGTACGAGTGACTCCTCGTACTGGAGTGAACGACATGGAAGAAAATGCAGAATAGAACCAGTGAAGATCAGAGGTGCCATAGGCACAATCAGAGAACACTGTATAAACATCAGAGGTCCACGGTTGTTCAACACCCTCCCAGCGAGCATAAGAATATTGCCGGAACAACCGTGGAAATCTTCAAGAGGAAACTAGATTGTTTCCTCCAAGGAGTGCCGGACCAACCGGGCTGTGGTGGGTATGTGGGCCTGCGGGCCGCTCCAAGCACAGCCTAGTGGACCAAACTCTCACAAGTCAAACCTGGCCTCGGGCCGGGCTTGGGGAGTAGAAGAACTCCCAGAACCCCATCAACCAGGTATCAACCAGGTACAAGGTTTATTTCCCCCTTAATCCCTCCACCTGCATCGATGTACCTGCTCCACGCTTATCATTCCTGCCAAATTGTGCTTGTAGGTCCTCGCGTGCAGAAGTGTGGGGGTGTTTGTGAATGTCAGTTCAGTGGATATTCGGTTCTCACATTACCGGACGAGTTCTAAAAATCGTCTCGAACAGAAAATAAATTCCCTTTCTGCAATTGATGTTGTAATTGATAAAAAAATACTGATGTAACTGATACAACATAACCTGCAGCTGTATACGTGTCATTGATATAATTGTGCAGGTAACAGAAGAGTTCGTGGGGGTGATACTTTGATTTTGGCGAGAGTTATGGACAATGGGTATGACAGACCTGGCTGGATACATCTCACATCCTACACAAGATGGTTCCACATCGAACTATAAAACCTATCTAACCTACCCCAACCTATTCCACTCCTCTTCTCTCCTCCAACCTCACCCCTCTAATTCATCCCACCCCTCTTCTCTAACCCAACCCATCCCTCCACTCCTAACGATACATACAGTTTTGATAATCATAAATCGAGCTGTATGGAAGCATGGTGTTCAGGTGTGACCACACACACTGCCTGACTACAGATGGAACATCACAAATGATGGATAGAAAAGGTGATGGGGCTATTCAATTAAAGGAAGAACTTCGAACACCAACCATGAATTTTTGTTTCCGTCACGGTATTCTTTGAGAAGGTTTGTGATGTGCAACTCTGAACACGGGAAATGTCACTGATGCGTCATGAAGACGGTAAACTTTACACCAGAACCAAGGCCTGATCACAGTGTTCAAGTACTTTTTAGAAGAACATGATAAATCTCGCTGCCATTTTACACTGCTGGTCGATGGTTAAGTTGGGGTAGGTGTTCTGAAGCGCTGTAATGAACTGCGCGATGAAACGCACACAGTTTGGACAGAAATTAAAAGATGTGCATGAACTGAGAGAGAATGAATGGGCAGGAGATGTGCTGTAATAGTGAATATCACACAACACTTACATTATCTGAGTATAAAGATCCAAGGACGCAATTGGTGAGAGAGCTTTATTATTACTGTATTCGTCCCTTAGAGTTGAAACTTCGACTTGTTTAATGACGCAGCCCGTCCTCCAAACAAAGATCCAAAAGTGATTCCATTCACCCGCCAAACCCCCTGTTTATGAATGAAAAACGGTTTACACATGACTCAACTGATTTCGTTCGAACACTTCCGGAACAAGTGCTTCACTGACGAGTTTTCTTCGAACCACATCGCTATAAATGCTTCACCCACGTACTACAAATACAAATAATCGCCAACCGAACCTAAACACCTAACCTAACCTATGCCTATATATGCACAATATGCTAATATATTATAATATTAATTTATATTTGAGAAAATTCTTGTTTTGAATGAACAGCATGTTAAAATTTATGAATGCGTCTGTGGGGGCGACCGCTGGATGTAATGGACTTGAGTCGAGGACGGGTTGAATGACGACTTCTAGATCTAGTAAATTCGTCACATTTACCAACCTTGAAATTCTCTTCAAGACGTATCCGAGTATTATGGAGATTCCCATACATTAAACAACTGCAGCAAGATTTCTTAGTTAAGGAATGAGGTTTATAAAAGTTTCATCGATATTACACAGCACTACAAGATTTCTGTATATTTCAGAATTCATTCTCTATCATTGTTAATGAAATAACTAGGATTTTATCAGAAAAAACTCAGTTACAATTCTGTTGATGATGGCATGTGTGATCAATATTTGGGATTATGTCTTATGAAGCACATGTCTGAACAGTTCTTTTCTGTAATGAACATTAACAAATGTTGGCTTCGTTCTTTGGCTTCTGGTGCACATCTAAAGCCAATACTCAAGGATGCTGTAGCTCAGTCATTTACTCCAACATTGATGCAATGGCTCTGTGCTCCGTCTGTCTTGTCTTTGTCTTTGACCAGGCCTTCTGATTGGTGGTCTGGTCAACCAAGCTGTTAGACACAGCTGCTCGCAGCTTGATGTAGGAATCACAGCGAGGTTGATCAGGTATCCTTTGGAAGTGTTTATTAAGTTTTCTCTTGAATGCCACGAGAGGTCAGCATACGACCCCAGTCAATGTGCACCTCATACTATGGCTTGGCAAAAGCACCTCTGTTTTTCAACGGGGGTATTTTGCACTTCCTGTCGTGCCTCCTGGTCTCATTTTTGGTTATTTCTGTGCGCAGATTTGGAATCAGTCCCTCTAATATTTTCCAAATTTCAATTATTTTGTGTCTTGCCTGTGCTTTAGATAATGCAGATTTAAAAAAACCGACTGTCAAATGCTAGACAGAACACATAATTTGGCACCCTTACTAGAACCACTGGATATTAACACCAAGTAAAATATTCAGCACTTCCCAAAATACGATAACATCTTTTGTATTTGTCAATATGCAAGTTATCAAAACACGCAAACAAAGTTCACCTTATACCTGGCTTCTTAAATGAGACAAATGTAATGTTTGCAGCTCTAACTCAAACTCACACAAAGGACTATTATAACAAATATATGGATACCAGAATTCTGTATTTTCAGATGTGACAGGAAACACAGGCTACAGGGTGGGGTCAGCCTTTACATCAAAGACACTCATCTGCAATGAGCTGCTAAACACCACATACGATATGGTGGAAGTGATGATAATCGAAATAGGAATTCTAAAATAGTGATTGTTATTGTATGTAAAATCACCAGAAGCAAATCCTAAGAAGTTTAAAGATCAACTTATGTAAATAGAAAAGCCTCAAACAAAAAACTTTTCTAAACCTGTTTAGAAAACCTCAAACTGTGCCCGAGACATCATCTTTCTTGTGATTTCAATTATGCCCACCTTAAATTTGAAAAATGTGGCAAATGCAGTTATACCAGAGAGAGAATCCCAGAAATCACTATAATGAAGTAACACAAATGACCTCTTGCAGATGTGTGACAGATTTGCCTTATACCAGCAATTAGTAGAACTAGAAACACGCTAGATCTTATTTTTACAGTATGAACTGATTAGTGGACTAATGATTATAAATACATGTTACTCAGATCACAACTTAATCAGACATCATGGGCAATAGACCTGTGCACCCAGTCTCAAATCCAAGTAGGAGAATTCAACAAATTCCAATTTTAATAGCAAACAGATTAACTGGAAACAAACAAGACCCTCGCGGAAATATACTGGAAAAACAGCTAGATAATGCAAACTTAAACCAATGCTTCGAGAAAATAGGCACAGTAGCACTAGAAATAGGTGCAATTCACATGAAGANTGACCCTTGAGACACTGGTGTTGGAGGGGGAGGAGACGACCGACTCCTTCAGACACTGGTGTTGGAGGTGGAGGAGACGACCGACTCCTCAGACACTGGTGTTGGAGGGGGAGGAGACGACCGACTCCTTCAGACACTGGTGTGGAGGTGGAGGACACGATGGACCCGTGAGAGACACTGTTGTTGGAGGTGGAGGAGACGACTGAACCGTTGAGACACTGTTGTTGGAGGTGGAGGAGACGACTGACTCCTTCAGACACTGGTGTTGGAGGTGGAGGAGATGACTGACCCGTTGAGACACTGGTGTTGAGGGTGGAGGAGACGACTGACCCGTTGAGACATGGTGTTGGAGGTGGAGGAGATGACTGACCCGTTGAGACACTGTTGTTGGAGGTGGAGGAGACGACTGATCCGTTGAGAGACACTGGTGTTGGAGGTGGAGGAAACGACTGACTCCTTCAGACACTGGTGTTGGAGGTGGAGGAGACGACTGACCCTTCAGACACTGGTGTTGGAGGTGGAGGAGACGACTGATCCGTTGAGAGACACTGTGTGGAGGTGGAGGAGACGACTGACTCCTTGAGACATAACTGCTAAATATTGAGTGTCTGTCGACGCATTATTTGAAGTTCAAGAAATATTTGTATGGTGTTAAGTAAATAGTTTTCGTATGAGTGAAGGGCGTTGTCCTTGAAACCAGTCGCCCTGCGTCTGATTAACTTTATCCACAAATATAACACCAAAGTAAACCATGCACGAGTTTACCTCTGCAATCTTCCAGTGTTGTCTCAACGTAGAATCCTTGAAGTATCATGCAATACAAAGTCCGAACACATAATTGAACTGCACCGAGTTAGTTCTTCCAGCTGTGAAGGATATATCAAGAGACAGTTAGCTGCAACACACTTGCCGAGCACTTAAAGATCACAGTAATGAGCTACTCAAGACGATTACAGCATTCTAAACGTCAAGAATACACAAGCATCACTTACGAAATTTTGCAAAAGTGTGTGGAGCGGCGCTCACCCCTGCAACTGTCATTCTGAGGGCCAGCAGAGAGCTGTCAACAGTCAGCCGTGCAGGATTACCACGTAAGCTCCGAACTGGAGGCATTAAAACTATTATAGTAGTAGTAGTAGTCTGAAGAACGGGTGTATTGGTGTGGAGATGGTGCATGAAAGACGATGGGCGAGGCACTTGTGGTGGCACTTGTTGTAGTAGGTGCCATAGGCACAATCAGAGAACACTGTATAAACATCAGAGGTCCGCGGTTGTTCAACGTCCTCCCAGCCACTATAAGAAATATTGCAGGAACAACCGTGGACATCTTCAAGAGAAAACTAGACTGTTTCCTTCAAGGAGTGCCGAACCAACCGGGCTGTGGTGGGTATGTGGGCCTGCGGGCCGCTCCAAGCAACAGTCTAGTGGACCAAACTCTCACAAGTTAAGCCTGGCCTCGGGCCGGGCTTGGGGAGTAGAAGAACTCCCAGAACCCCATCAACCAGGTATTAACCAGGTATAACTTGAGAATGCAAGTTGCTGCCTTAACATTAGCAGAGAGCTAAGCGAGGACTGACAGCGCACTTGCACGTGTGCACACAGACGAGATCAGCCCCTCTCGCCTCAATCATCGCAGCGTACTCACTACTTGCTGCACACACACACTTTACGAGCGCCGAAGCCTGTACGAGGTCGTCCTCAATCCAAGGTTATTATGGGTTTACGTAGTGCTTTGGAGCTCGTAAACTGGCGAGGAAAGTGCGACTAAGGCGCCATGATGGAGTCACGAGGAGGAGGAGGAAGGGGAGGGGGTGAGGACGCCTGACGAGCAGACACGGGTCAATCCTGTCAATCTCAGTCAGGCATCTTATGCTTGGGAATAAATGCCCCAAAAATGCCGTGTGTGAAACACACACACATTGTCCAACATAATTTGGATGATGTTTGTGCGCGCTCTGGATCACTTAACCCCCACAACAATAGTCATAACACTTGGTGAGTTGGTATTGAATTTACGTCATACGAGAGGTGGTGTGGTGGTGGGGGGGGGGCACGTCAGTCTCAAGCTGACAAGCGTACAATGCACGTGCCGGACCCATCATAGTATTACATTATATTAATATTCTACAATGACTATTTGTTGTTTATAAAAGTTATTGAGGTTACACACAGAGATCACACTAACGTGATGCATCAAATGAACAAATCCAAAAGGGCCGTGACGAGGTTTCGAACCTGCGTCCGGGAGCATCCTAGACAGTAAGTTCAGTAGAACTTCGGTTTCAATTCCCTTTTTACCCTGTCGTAGCTCAGTCGATTAAGGCAGTGTCTGGGATGCTCCCGGACGCAGGTTCGAATCCTCGTCACGGCCCTTGTGGATTTGTTTGAGGTTGTGTAATATTATACAAATACGTTGCTATAGTTTGTAGTAGTTCAGAATACTATTGTAGTAGTCATAAAAATACAAAATTAATAGTAATATAATTAGCTAATAAAAATACAAAACTAGGATGCAGGTCATTTGAACAATGATGTTGAAAACAAAAATCTGAACGTGTAACAAATACAAATGTACGAGCATGGTAGATGATCAGTGTGTGTGTGTGTGTGTGTATTCACTTAGTTGTATTCACTTAGTTGTATTTTACGGGGGTTGAGCTTTGCTCTTTCGGCCCGCCTCTCAACTGTCAATCAACTGTTTACTAACTACACTAACTATTTTTTTTTTTTTTCTCCACACCACACACACACACACACACACACCCCAGGAAGCAGCCCGTGACAGCCGACTACCTCCCAGGTACCTATTTACTGCTAGGTAACAGGGGCATTCAGGGTGAAAGAAACTTTGCCCATTTGTTTCTGCCGGGTGCGGGAATCGAACCCGCGCCACAGAATTACGAATCCTGCTCGCTATCCACCAGGCTACCTGGCCCCCAGATGTGTGTGTGTGTGTGTGTGTGTGTGTGTGTGTGTGTGTGTGTGTGTGTGTGTGTAATTTTTGTAACGTAATATTGATACAAAACATTATCTTTTATGTCACTTACATTGAGATATTCTGGAGAGACACTACAGTGGAGAGGAAGCGTATATAAGGGAGGCGCGAGGCCGTCTCTGCTGTTCTCAGCGCCCAGGGATTTCTTGTGTAAATGTTTGACGCTCTCTTTTTTTGGTTTACCCGGCAGGTACTGTGTGTGTGGAGGGCTTGTAGCAACGCTGGTGGCGGCTCTCCTCCTAGCACAGGTGGGTCACTCCCCTTCTCTCACCCCCCCACTGTGGGTCACCACGGGGGCGTCCGTCATGGGGGCGTCCGTCATGGGGGCGTCCGTCACTGGGGCGCCCCACCAGTCCAGTAACGATGAGGCCTGGTCCTGGTTTCCGGACTTAGTGTTCCCGGGCCGCGGGGACGCAAAGTCCGGAAATCATCTCAAGGTAACCTCAAGGTAAACCATGTGTAAGGGCCATCACGGGGCTCCCGCATTATGGAGAACAAGTTATTATGTACAAGAAGTAATCTTAAGACAAACCAAATTATTTGCTAAGACCGCTGGAGGTCTGATCACAACGGCCACGCGTCATATTTTTCTTATTCTTTACTTTATATTCCTATCTTTACTTAGATTTATTCTGAATTCACTATCCAACTTCCTTCTGACTTCCCTGTTTACGAGTCCTTCGGTCCTTCAAGTCGTGCTTGGGACTGGCAAGAGACCGGCAGAGTGGAGACAGAGTTCGCTTTCACTCTACACGAGCTGGACCACGACTCTTCAGACACTCTGGTATTCACTTACGGAACCTTGAGGTTACCTTGAGGTGCTTCCGGGGCTTAGCGTCCCCGCGGCCCGGTCGTCGACCGGGAACCTGTACGTCTTTCCTCGATCATGGCGGCTTAGTATTNCTATGTGGAAATTGCCTGGTAATTAAGATGCTGAATGGTAAATTTATGCTGTAATTATGCTCCATAGTCTCCACAGCTTGGCGCCTTTTTTTGATCATTAATGCTGTATTGGTGATCCTTCATCCAGGGTCACAATTCAGCACTCCGGCACCGTACTGGGTGTTCCAGAGTCACACTCACACGGCACCATACTGATGTGCCAGAGTCACACTCACACGGCACCATACTGAGGTGTTCCAGAGTCACACTCACACGGCACCATACTGAGGTGTTCCGAGTCCACTCACACGGCACCATACTGAGGTGTTCCAGAGTCACACTCACACGGCACCATACTGAGGTGTTCCAGAGTCACACTCACACGGCACCATACTGAGGTGTTCCAGAGTCACACTCACACGGCACCATACTGAGGTGTTCCAGAGTCACACACACGGCACCATACTGAGGTGTTCCAGAGTCACACTCACGGCCCATACTGAGGTGTTCCAGAGTCACATTCACACGGCACCATACTGAGGTGTTCCAGAGTCACACTCACACGGCCCACACGAACGAGCGACGTGGCCTCACTTTCCAGACTCACGTTCTCGCCAGCGTTCCCAACGTCAAGAAACTGCCGGACTAAAGTGCCTTATCCTAACCTACCAGAGGACCCACGAACAGAAAACGGGACAGCATGTCAATTCGCGAGCCGCTACTATTTTCTACTACGACAGTTTTTGGTCTTGATAAAGTATACGTCAGTGATTGGTGTTAAGAGGGCGGGTTGCTCCTTCAACCATGTGCTAAGACTGTCACCTTTGCTTCAGTATAGCTGTCTTCTGCGTCACCTTCTTGAGGTTATCTTGAGATGATTTCGGGGCTTTTTAGTGTCCCCGCGGCCCGGTCCTCGACCAGGCCTCCACCCCAGGAAGCAGCCCGTGACAGCTGACTACACCCAGGTACCTATTTTACTACTGCTAGGTAACAGGGGAATAGGGTGAAAGAAACTTTGCCCATTGTTTCTCGCCGGCGCCTGGGATCGAACCCAGGACCACAAGATCACAAGTCCATCGTGCTGTCCGCTCGGCCCGCCGGTCGGCCCTGCCTGCCTCCATAACTTTACGCTTTCAATATTTACTCCTCTGGTCATTAATTTTGTCAATAAATATGTTAATAATAATAATCCTCTGGTCACGTTAAGATGCCTGTTAGAATTGATCATCTTAGTCATTAGCAAAGGTTTTGATTAATCGTTGTCATTTATATTATTTATTATGACAGCTTATGTAGTAGAGCCGCAGTTCATTGCCGACTGCAACCCACGCGGAGGAGGATACTACCACCCAAAATTCAGTGCATTTGTGAAGCTTTACTTAAAAAAAGTATTTTAGATGTGTTATTGGGTGTTTAAGTTACATGTAAACATGTGTATTAGGGGAGCCGGTCGGCCAAGCGGACAGCACGCTGTACTTGTGATCCTGTGGTCCTGGGTTCGATCCCAGGCGCCGGCGAGAAACAATGGGCAGAGTTTCTTTCACCCTATGCCCCTGTTACCTAGCAGTAAAATAGGTACCTGGGTGTTAGTCAGCCGTCACGGGCTGCTTCCTGGGGGTGGAGGCCTGGTCGAGGACCGGGCCGCGGGGACACTAAAAATCCCCGAAATCATCTTTGATAACCTCAAGATAAGATTGGTACCTACCTCATTAATTAAAATCCACGAGTCCCCCAAAACTTGGTTCCCGTGATTCACCACTGCCGGACACCTGAAATGGTGAGCTCAGCCTAGCATAACTTACTTGTGAGTTATTATCCACGAACTCTCACAACTCCTGACGTAATGTGTCCAGCTGCAAAAGCTGTAAGGTTTCCGGGCTGCAGTGCATTTTCTGCCTCTTCACTGTGATGCAAGATAACCCCTCGCTCTGTCTTTATATTAAGAATGATTAGTGTGTTGCAGGTTGTTTGAGCCACGTTACTAATGTACTGATCTATGTGCCTATATTTGCAGTATCGGTACTATTTTATCTAACACTTCAATGTCGTGCTTGCTTGCTAGCTAGCTTGCTTGCTCTGCATCAGATGACTTGCGTCTCTTGTAAGCAAGTTCTTCCTCCCATAGTTTATCTTCAAATCTTTACCCAAGCAGTTTTTGCTGGAACGCGATCTGCCAATCGGCTTACAACCAGGGCCCCGTTTACTGCCGAGGTGAAAATTGGCGAACAGTTAAGGATGAGTGAGCAATCATGTCTCTCATAGTAGGAGGACAAGTTATAAAGATAGCTTAAGAAATTAAACCGCGCGTCTCTGGAAGACAGGAGTTAGGAGAGACATGATTACAACATGAAATTATCATGCAAATTGATAGGCCACACAATGACAGTTTGGAATGGGTGGTACACGAATAAGAGGACACAGATGGAAACATCTAAGTATGCAAGCGAGTCACAGATATAATCCAATGTATATTACTTTATTCAGTGTCAGAGTAGTGAATAAGTATATATTGTAAAGTGTGGAAGCACACTATTGAGTTTCAAATATAGATATGACCTAACCCAATATACTTTGAAACCTGCGCACGTGTATGACTGAATGCCGAGAGATGGGACCAAAGGGCCCCAAGGTTAACAGCAGCAAGCACAATTAGGAGATAACGCCTGCTGCGGTCGAGCTTGGGCCCTTTGGTCCCACCTCTCAGCATTCATCCTATCCTGCACCCCACCCTATCCAGGTACCTCACCCAGCCCACTCCTTCATCCACCTCCCGTCACGCAGGGCGCAGTCGCACCTCCACAGATCTCCAGTATCAGCTCTTGATACTGGTAATGGCTCAAAAGGGCCACTACTTACGGGCTATTCATGCCCGTGCCACCTTTTGAGTGGCTTAATCTTTATCAATCAATCATTCATCCACCCACTCCAGCCCCCCCTCTCGTCTCGCGCCTACCTGCTCCACTCCTAATTGTGCTTGAGGGGGGGGGGGTTGAACTTCAGCTCTGGTCTCGCCTCAGAATCAAGCTTTTTAAAGTGTATATCTTAAGCGGGCTACAACACATGCTGCACTCTTCAGGGAGGTAATAGTTCCAAAGAAGCCTGGTTCAAGTTCAAGTATGTTTTTTGAGATAAGCAAGAAATACAGCTCAAAGGGATAGAGTAGCTTAGGCTATTTCTACTCCTCAGAAGCCTGGTGATATAGCTTCAGTCAACATGGTGGGAAGGTGAGGCACCTAGCCCCAAGCCTCTCCAAGTAGACCGTTCTCTCGAGCCTTCACAACGTCATTTATGAAGTAAATTGCCCGAACCTAACCGGATCAGCCGGGCTGTGGTGGGTATGTGGGCCTGCGGGCCGCTCCAAGCAACAGCCTGGTGGACCAAAGTCTCACAAGTCAAGCCTGGCCTCGGGCCGGGCTTGGGGAGTAGAAGAACTCCCAGAACCCCATCAAGCAGGTATCTAACCCAACTTAACTGAGGACAAATGAATTGAAAACGGAACATCACTTCAATTTTGCGAGCCGTTGTGATTTTTAGTACATTAGTTTTTGGCCTTAGGGGATATGTCAAAATGCAACATACTATTCAACAGGACGAGTTGCTCTAAGGCCGGGTACCCATACGTTAATAAACGGGAATCACCATTGGGGACAACTCCATTAATCACAGTTTAATTGACTGGCCTGCAGGCATAGTTGTGCTTTTTTTATTATTATTATCTACCACAGACGTGGCCACACATTTACAATGCTAACCAGCATATATACATTTTCTTCTGTCCTCCATGGACAGGGTTAGAGATCAATTGTTGTGCAATGATCATTATTAGAATTATTGTGTTATAAATTTACATTGTCGTCGTTTATAATCTCTCGGATCACGAGAAGCATTTTGTTTTAAGTTCAAACATCTTAAAAAAAAAGAATCGATGCTGCGTAATAAGGTAATAAGTATCGGTTTAGGTCAAAATATTGTGTTGGCACCCATCCGGAATAGCAGAGTTGGTCAGCACACACTTGCTTCCGACAGCTTGTAATGGCTCTCTATCAAGTGGATATCACAATGTTAAATTAAACATTTTGGCGTTTGTGCTAGAATATTGCCTTTGCTTTTTCAAGCTCAGCGGTCACGTCAACAGAGACGATTAAACAAAATCACTGACTTTTTGAAGTTCAAATAGAAAAGGAATGGAGTAGCCTCGTACACACAATATATAAATTAACGTGGACGTAGAACTGATTAACTGTCCAGCTAACATCGGTAACTGTCATAACTACACACGCAAAGATATACGTAACAAGAACTAGTGCATTGATCATCAATATTCATAATCATAACTATACGAACATGATGCTTCATTACTCATACTGTAAATCTTAGCCAGAGTTCACAGTTATACAATAATAAGTCTAAGAGTATGATATCAACTGTGCCATATAGCCACAGTATATATATTAATATACCTGCCAGCAGTATGCAAACATGAGACACGGGTATCCTAATGCACTTACTGATTAGTATTGGTTTTGCAAGTAAATGTGACTGACGAAGAAAATGGTAAATTCCTCTCCCTCTTAAACAGATGGCTCACAACAAGTTCACAAACTCCCATAATACCTCGGTGGCCACACAGCCTCGTATCGCACTACTGTTGCTGCTGTTAAAGATTCGCTACCTGGAACGAGGTTCCAAGTAGCACGGGCTATGGTGAGCCCGTAGTGCCTTTTATTTTATCGCACTGCGTCGGTAGATTTCCTACTCGAGGTGCAACCTGTCCTCTTAAAAAGAACGTCGCTTTTGGCCGTTTGCCCGTATGGCCGGATTTGGACGTAATTTAAAAATGAAAAATATGAAAATAAATTTTGGATTTTTTTTTCAACAACAGTAAGTTAAGGGTCCTCTGATAGGTTAGGTGGGCAGGAAATTCTCATAAAGTTTCAAAACGTTATGAAAAACGTCAATTTAAAGTGTCCTCTCATAACCTCTGCGCGTACGCCGGACGACTCAAATAGAAAACGGAACAGAACGTCACTTTTGTGAGCCGATTTCATTTCAAATTACGTCCAAATTTGGCCATAGCGCGCATACCAGCCAAAAGTGACGTTATTTTTAAAAGGACGGGTTGCGAGGTTAGCGGGTGACGTCACTAGTTAAAGAGAATCTTCGCTCATTGAGGTGAATAAAGCTTTGGTTGACGTCCGCTTGTATTTGCGACTGTATACATGTGTATAATACTGTTGTACACAAATGTGTGTACGTTTTGCACTATTGGAATTCTAAGGGCATAAACACCGAGACTAGGGGAAGGGAACTATCAGGGGGAAAGCGCCAAGCCATTACGACTATATAGCATGTTTATATGCTATATAAATATAACTGATATATATTAACACTGAAACTAACCATAACAATTTTACCTAACCCGTCTTGGACTTATATACGCAATCCTAGGCTAAACGTGCGTTATCTTTGGCTTAACGCGAGTTATCTTAGGCATAACAAACGTAATCTTAGGCATAACAAACGTAATCTTAGACCTAGTAGATATGTATACTATACACGGCCTTGGAAAAGACACTTTTATTTACCTTCTTTTATACTAAATAGTACAAAAACGGGGGAATGCTTTGGGTACAGCAATGCATATTTGACACATTCCAGATATCAGATTTTGATGATCGGTTGAAATGTGCAACGCTTATATCATAGGCCGTATATATCAGAATGTCAAGGTTTGCAACGCCTTCCGTTTTCTATGCAAGTATGAACATCTGAACTGTACAAATATGGGCTTATGTTACTCCCTGTAAACCTTTGGTTTTACAATGACTTGCATTTGCAGGCGATGAGTCACAATAACGTGGCTAAAGTATGTTAACCAGACCACACACTAGAAGGTGAAGGGACGACGACGTTTCGGTCCGTCCTGGACCATTCTCAAGTCGATTGTGACGAGGAAGTAGAGACAGGCAATAAATAGGCTAGAGAAAGGTAAGGAGCAAAGTGTAGTAGAGGGGATAGTTTTGAGAGCTGTCGTTGGTGGAAAAAATAAATTAGTTCATGATTTGGTTCCCATGAAGCTCGAAATTCAAGAAAGTCTAGCTTTCTTGTGCAATGAAAAACAAATATTGGCAAAGTTTAGGCTAGTGTATATATATATATATATATATATATATATATATATATATATATATATATATATATATATATATATATATGAATGAGTTTGGTTGGGTAGAAATAGGAGCTGGGCCAATAAGCCTCCTGGAGTTTCCCGCTTTCATATATTTTTACTCACACACAATTTCCACATCACCATAATATTAAATCTCGATTGATTGATTGATGAAGATTAAGCCACTCAAAAGGTGCCACCACTTACGGGCATGAATAGCCCGTAAGTGGTGGCCCGTTTGAGCCATTACCAGTATCAAGAGCTGATACTGGAGATCTCTGGAGGTGCAACTGCACCCTGCGTGACGGGAGATGTCTCCCGTGTTTAAATCTCTCACAACTGCACCCAACACCATCTTCACAGTGCTCAGGTCAAAAATTGTTCTGATCACCGGACCACATTTGTGCACGTAATGGGAACAGATCCCAAAAACTTAATTTTGGTAATTAAAATTCCTCAAAAATGATTCAATTGCTTAACTTTTCATATGTCACTAATACGGAAATGTTCACACTGTACGAGACCATAACTACTAGTTGGTACCTGGTTAATGTCCTACTCATCTGCCCTCCACGACAAAGCTGCAAACTATAGGCTGCAGCGCCTAATCTCAACTTCACTAAGAGATCCGTCAATGTGAGCCGTTGCTCACACTCCACTACCATTTATTCGCTCGCTTGACCACGCATTAGTTTCGCCACCTCATTTGTTCTCTTGAATGAACACACACCTTTATAAGTCTCCCACCTGGAAAGTTTACTGTCACTACGGCGTTTTCTTTCTTCATTGATTCCATTGACCATTTGTAAATGAATTTCAACACAGTTTGACGCTCTTGCTGTAGGACACTACTCAGCGCCACCGGCCCAGTGTGTACTTGATACGTCAACAACTCGCGACCCTCAAGTCACAAGAACCTAAATATAAATCACACTGAAGGCTCATCCTGAAGTTCCTCCCTAGATATCTTTGCAACCTTGACAAACGTCTTCCCTGTTCTGGTGATCCTGGGGCTCGCCTGCCATGCCCAGTCCTCTCTACTCCTACGAATCCCTTCACAAGATGACCGTGTCATGGCACTACTCGAGCCACCAGGCCTTGAGTGTTTTCGGATCCCTCTGCCAACAGTAAAACAAGGGAGTGATACGTACCTGGAGTGTACCTGGATGGGGTTCTGAGAGGAGTTGTTCTACCCACGCCCGGCCCGGGGCCAGGCATGACTTGTGAGAGGTTGGTCCAACAGGCTGTTGCTTGGAGCGGTCCGCAGGCAAGTGGCGTCTCATCAGGTTGTAGGATACTCCAAGTCCTCTTGGAGTATCCTACAATCCTCATCTGTCACAATTCGTCTCATTAATTTCGCGTCATTCGCGAGCATCGACATATGGAACACGACTCATGTAGACATGTCGTTCACGTATGTTAGAAATAGAACTGGTCCCAGCACCGATCCTTGAGGTACTTCACTCCTTACTGTTCGCCAGTCTGATTTTTCGCTCCTGACTGTTACTTTCTGGCTCCTGCCTGTTAAGTAATTCCTTACCTATGCTACGGCTTTTCCGCTTACTCCCGCCTGCCTCTCTAGTTTGAATAGCAGTATCCTGTGCTGTACTGTGTCAAAGGCTTTTTGGGAGTTCAGGAATATGTAGTCTGCCCATGCTTCTCTGTCCTGCTTTATACTTGTTACTTTACCATAGAATTACATAAGGTTTGTTCGGGTTGACTTTCCTTCTCTGAACCCATGTTGTTGTTTGTTTACATACCTAACGTTCTCTAGGTGTGTACTCTGTCTTAACCTGATTATTCTTTCCAGTACTTTACAAGGGATGCTTGTCAGTGATACTGGTCTATAGTTAAGTAAGTAATTATCAAAAGAACTATAGACCGGTTTGGTGCCTTAAGTGCCTCTTCCCTATCTCCTTTTTTGAAGATTGGTACCACATTTGCCTTCTTCCAGCAACTGGGCAACTGTCCCTTCATAAGTGACACTATAGATCCTTGCTAGAGGCACGCTGAGGGCCTGCGCTGCCTCTTTTAGTATCCACGGTGATACATTGTCTAGATGAAACTAAAGCAGTTGGGCCAGTGTTGTTAGCCGTTTCATTGCCGCCTCTGCTGTCACTTAAATATCCGTTAGTCTAGCATTTTGGGTCATCTCCTCATCTAACAGTGGGAGCTGCTCAGGCTCAGTTGTGAACACTCCATGAAAACTGGCATTCAGTACCCCCTTTGTGTGTGTGTGTGTGTGTGTGTGTGTGTGTGTGTGTGTGTGTGTGTGTGTGTGTAAAGAGAGATAGGCAAGTATATTGGAGGTGGGAGGGCTTGACCTCTGGTGCTTGTACTGCGGGGTCCCTTAGCGTGGGGGAGGCCGTGCCTCGGGGGGGTCAACCCGCCCATTTTACCTCCCGACCAACATGTCAGCCAAACAATTGTATAAAGGAAATCACAAGGGAAAGTCCAGGAGTGACGCGGCCTTGTCGCCATCTCTTTGTCTTGTTCCTCTTGTGCTTTAATACCTCTCTTGCCTCCCTGTTGTCTCTGGTCACTCTCCCTGTTGTTGATGGTCTGCCTCCCTGTTGTCTCTGGTCACTCTCCCTGTTGTTGATGGTCACTCTCCCTGTTGTTGATGGTCACTCTCCCTGTTGTTGATGGTCACTCTCCCTGTTGTTGATGGTCACTCTCCCTGTTGTTGATGGTCACTCTCCCTGTTGTTGATGGTCACTCTCCCTGTTGTTGATGGTCACTCTCCCTGTTGTTGATGGTCACTCTCCCTGTTGTTGATGGTCACTCTCCCTGTTGTTGATGGTCACTCTCCCTGTTGTTGATGGTCACTCTCCCTGTTGTTGATGGTCACTCTCCCTGTTGTTGATGGTCACTCTCCCTGTTGTTGATGGTCACTCTCCCTGTTGTTGATGGTCACTCTCCCTGTTGTTGATGGTCACTCTCCCTGTTGTTGATGGTCACTCTCCCTGTTGTTGATGGTCACTCTCCCTGTTGTTGATGGTCACTCTCCCTGTTGTTGATGGTCACTCTCCCTGTTGTTGATGGTCACTCTCCCTGTTGTTGATGGTCACTCTCCCTGTTGTTGATGGTCACTCTCCCTGTTGTTGATGGTCACTCTCCCTGTTGTTGATGGTCACTCTCCCTGTTGTCTCTGATCACTCTCCCTCCCTGTGAGTTAACGTTAGTTTGAACTATGAGTTTGTGGTCGAGTATGACGTATGGGAGATTGTAATGTCCCTTCAGTGTATTAAAGGACAAACAGTGCATCTTCTGACCTAGTTGACTCTTATCTACTAGTTGAGCGAAAATGTCTTTAATTCCTTTCGAACTCTGTTTTGACCTTTGCCTAAGACAGCTTAAGAAAGACGTCTTGAAGGTACATGAAGGCTGCCGAGTTGTGAAACCATGTGTCAGCTCAAGAGGTTGTCAGTGTGGAGAGTGAAGTAACTCTTGGATCTTGAAGTGCGGGTTAGATTGTACCAGTGATACCTGGTTGATGGGGTTCTGGGAGTTCTTCTACTCCCCAAGCCCGGCCCGAGGCCAGGATTGACACATCTGAGTGAATACTTTCCCTTAAGTAACTCGGCAAATGGATCCTCTGACAGGAAAATAAGACTCGGAAACATTGTAATTAGTTTTAGGGCAATGGATGTTATTATGTAATATAAACGAGCATGGCGGGTGAGTCCACATATACAGCCTGGCCTCACACTTAATACACATCAGTGTTTACGCTATAGAATCCCAATTCCAGTGAAATTAAGAGCATACTATTGACGCTTCCCCAGACAAATGAGCATCGCGATTGATAGGTTAGGAGGGTTTTGACGCTGGTAAAATCGCGGGACTGTGGTGAATTATATGTGGAGAGAGAGAGATGGTTGGCTGCTTGTACAGTCTGGGTCTAAGTCCCTACTCGTAAGTAACGACTTGCTGCAAGACTTCTATAATAAGTCTTAAGACGTTTGAAGCTTCTACCAACAAATGTCAAAGTTTTTACTGAAAACGTATTATTTTTCTCAATAAAGATGTTAATACAGTTTTGCCTAATAGGCGTAATTCAATAAGGTGGTGTTCGTATTCACTGTCACACAGGACACTCTGTTATACATAAGGACCAAATTACAGATTTAAACATTTCATGAGGTTACTTTCTACATCATATATTATACATATTTGAATATACGAATTTGTAAATGCAATTCTCTATTGTTCAGTGTCACACGGGACGGGAATGCATTTATAAGAGATGTAGATTTTTTTTTCCTTTTTACCTTCCCCTCTTTTTCCTGTTCTTCCTTCTTTAATAAAGATGGACAAGCAAACTTAGGATAAATGACTAGGCTGTCTTGCAATGCACCAGACTCAATTATATAATTACATGGTTGTACAATAGACCAGGGAGTCTAAGATCTTTTACAGTTTCACATTCAATAATGTAGTGTTCACATGAATTAATGCCTTAACGGCCACATTTTTCAAGCTGAATAGTCTGGCGAATTCGCGCAGTAACTACATCAAGTAACTATTATTACAAAGTTGTCATGGCGTTTAATACTGCAGCTTTTAGTTCTGTGGGCATTTCTTAATTTTTCTAAATCTGAAGTAATCTCTGTAATTTGTAGGTTTTAATCATTATATTAGATAGTCAGAAATCCCAGTCTATATTTCTTTCCTGCGAGCCTAACTGGCCAATCGATCTACAAAGTCATTCTTTTCAACTCCAACATAGGATGGAATCCACACAAATTTTAGGCAAAAGTTATCATCATTGGCAAAAATCACATTCTATTTTACTGAAAACTAAAATAAGCATTTTCAGGAGGGCTAGCTTGGTACAAGGTTACTGCCGATTGTACCAAGTTAGCTCGCTTGACAACCATGGTTGACTGCCACGCTTGACTGCCATTGTTGACCACCGCTGCTGATTGCGAGTGCAGAATTCCTGGTTGATGGGGTTCTGGAAGTTCTTCTACTCCCCAAGCCGGGCCCGAGGCCAGGCTTGACTTGTGAGAGTTTGGTTCACCAGGCTGTTGCTTGGAGCGGCCCGCAGGCCCACATACCCACCACAGCCCGGTGTACTAGTCTTAAATGCTAGTCTTAAAACTAGACTAGTACTAGTCTTAAAACTAGACTAGTACTAGTCTTAAATGAACTTGGAGGCACGAACCGCCTGCTGGATGGGGTGCAGAGTGCATGATAGGCAAATTATAATTATCCTGAAGTCATATGACAACATTAAACTCCTTAGCCTAAAAGACCATTAGAGTCCCGTATACCTCGACCCATTATGTGATTCCACCCTTCCTGCCACTCACCCTCAAGATGGGTATATATGGAGGGTCATTAGTAAACTAATTAACTCGTGAATCACGCGCTTCGAGGTTACCAATTTTCCCCCATGGTTGTGTGAGTACTTTGGTCAGCCTCGGCGTGTGTGGAGGCCGCAGAACAACACCAGAAATCCATAACGGGCGAGTATGGTTATATAGAGTTGGATTCGTTCTGACAATGTTCACACGTCCGTATGTGGTATCTATTGATGGGTGCATATTTAAGGACTTTTTTAATCGCGTTCAGAGTGATTGGCGATGAATTGAGGAGGCGTGTTGTTGGGATGTGTGTGTGAGAGAGAGGGAGGAGGACGCCTGGGCCGAGGCACCTGGTGTGTCCATTCATGTGTAGGTCTGGTGGAGCTCTGCGAGCGTGCGTCGAGCCCAACTAGAGGGGGGAGAGGGGGCTGCGGCCTCCCTCGACTCCTGGGGAAGTAGGCAGCCTCCCTCGACAGGTGGGGAATAGGCACCCCCACCCTTTCTGGATTGCTGGGGAAAGCCTCCCTGGGGACTGCTTGGGGAGTAACGGACTGTCCACTTTGCTGAGTCTCTCATGGAGACTGCTGGGGCGGGGGGGGGGGGGTGGATAGCTTACCTGGGGACTTCTGGTGGGGTGATGGGGAAGGGGGGGGGAGCCGACCTGGGGACTTGCTGTCGGAGGTTGACCTTCCACCCCTCCCTCTCCTCTCCCTCTCCTTTCTAACCTCCACCTTTAACAATAATAGTAATGATTTTAGTCAATTACTGAATGACTATTATTAAGCGGCCCAATAAAATATTGGCAACGCTAAGCTTTAATAATTAATTCTCCCCGTTAAGAATATCATATGGCTTAATTCCCCGTATTTTTCTTTATTTTTCCAATCAATTAATTTTTGAACAGCTTACCCAGGCCTGAGCGCATTTGCTTACCATTGAAGTGCTTGTTGGAGGTGGAGGAGACGACTGACTCCTTCAGACACTGGTGTTGGAGGTGGAGGAGACGGCTGACTCCTTCAGACACTGGTGTTGGAGGTGGAGGAGACGACTGACTCCTTCAGACACTGGTGTTGGAGGTGGAGGAGACGGCTGACTCCTTCAGACACTGGTGTTGGAGGTGGAGGAGACGGCTGACTCCTTCAGACACTGGTGTTGGAGGTGGAGGAGACGGCTGACTCCTTCAGACACTGGTGTTGGAGGTGGAGGAGACGACTGACTCCTTCAGACACTGGTGTTGGAGGTGGAGGAGACGACTGACTCCTTCAGACACTGGTGTTGGAGGTGGAGGAGACGACTGACTCCTTCAGACACTGGTGTTGGAGGTGGAGGAGACGACTGACTCCTTCAGACACTGGTGTTGGAGGTGGAGGAGACGGCTGACTCCTTCAGACACTGGTGTTGGAGGTGGAGGACACGACTGACTCCTTCAGACACTGGTGTTGGAGGTGGAGGAGACGACTGACTCCTTCAGACACTGGTGTTGGAGGTGGAGGACACGACTGACTCCTTCAGACACTGGTGTTGGAGGTGGAGGAGACGACTGACTCCTTCAGACACTGGTGTTGGAGGTGGAGGAGACGGCTGACTCCTTCAGACACTGGTGTTGGAGGTGGAGGACACGACTGACTCCTTCAGACACTGGTGTTGGAGGTGGAGGAGACGGCTGACTCCTTCAGACACTGGTGTTGGAGGTGGAGGAGACGGCTGACTCCTTCAGACACTGGTGTTGGAGGTGGAGGAGACGGCTGACTCCTTCAGACACTGGTGTTGGAGGTGGAGGAGACGGCTGACTCCTTCAGACACTGGTGTTGGAGGTGGAGGAGACGGCTGACTCCTTCAGACACTGGTGTTGGAGGTGGAGGAGACGACTGACTCCTTCAGACACTGGTGTTGGAGGTGGAGGAGACGGCTGACCCGTTGAGACACTGTTGTTGGAGGTGGAGGAGACGACTGACTCCTTCAGACACTAGTGTTGGAGGTGGAGGAGACGACTGACTCCTTCAGACACTGGTGTTGGAGGTGGAGGAGACGACTGACTCCTTCAGACACTGGTGTTGGAGGTGGAGGAGACGACTGACTCCTTCAGACACTAGTGTTGGAGGTGGAGGAGACGACTGACTCCTTCAGACACTGGTGTTGGAGGTGGAGGAGACGACTGACTCCTTCAGACACTGGTGTTGGAGGTGGAGGAGACGACTGACTCCTTCAGACACTGGTGTTGGAGGTGGAGGACACGACTGACTCCTTCAGACACTAGTGTTGGAGGTGGAGGAGATGACTGACCCGTTGAGACACTGTTGTTGGAGGTGGAGGAGACGGCTGACCCGTTGAGACACTGTTGTTGGAGGTGGAGGAGACGACTGACTCCTTGAGAGACACTGTTGTTGGAGGTGGAGGAGATGACTGACCCGTTGAGACACTGTTGTTGGAGGTGGAGGAGACGACTGACCCGTTGAGACACTGTTGTTGGAGGTGGAGGAGATGACTGACCCGTTGAAAGACACTGTTGTTGGAGGTGGAGGAGACGACTGACCCGTTGAGAGAGACTGTTGTGGAGGTGGAGGAGACGACTGACCCGTTGAGACACTGTTGTTGGAGGTGGAGGAGATGACTGACCCGTTGAAAGACACTGTTGTTGGAGGTGGAGGAGACGACTGACCCGTTGAGAGAGACTGTTGTTGGAGGTGGAGGAGACGACTGACCCCTTGAGACATAACTGCTAAATATTTGAGTGTCTGTCGACGCATTATTTGAAGTTCAAGAAATATTTTGTATGGTGTTAAGTAAATAGTTTTCGTATGAGTGAAGGGCGTTGTCCTTGAAACCAGTCGCCCTGCGTCTGATTAACTTTATCCACAAATATAACACCAAAGTAAACCATGCACGAGTTTACCTCTGCAATCATCCAGTGTTGTCTCAACGTAGGATCCTTGAAGTAGCATGCAATACAAAGTCCGAACACATATAATTGAACTGCACCGAGTTCTTCCAGCTGTGAAGGATATATCAAGAGACAGTTGGCTGCAACACACTTGCCGAGCACTTAAAGATCACAGTAATGAGCTACTCAAGACGATTACAGCATTCTAAACGTCAAGAATACACAAGCATCACTTACGAAATTTTGCAAAAGTGTGTGGAGCGGCGCTCACCCCTGCAACTGTCATTCTGATGGCCAGCAGAGAGCTGTCAACAGTCAGCCGTGCAGGATTACCACGTAAGCTCCGAACTGGAGGCATTAAAACTATTATAGTAGTAGTAGTAGTCTGAAGAACGGGTGTATTGGTGTGGAGATGGTGCATGAAAGACGATGGGCGAGGCACTTGTGGTGGCACTTGTTGTAGTAGGTGCCATAGGCACAATCAGAGAACACTGTATAAACATCAGAGGTCCGCGGTTGTTCAACGTCCTCCCAGCCACTATAAGAAATATTGCAGGAACAACCGTGGACATCTTCAAGAGAAAACTAGACTGTTTCCTTCAAGGAGTGCCGAACCAGCCGGGCTGTGGTGGGTATGTGGGCCTGCGGGCCGCCCCAAGCAACAGTCTAGTGGACCAACTCACACAAGTTAAGCCTGGCCTCGGGCCGGCTTGGGAGTAGAAGAACTCCCAGAACCCCATCAACCAGGTATTAACCAGGTATAACTTGAGAATGCAAGTTGCTGCCTTAACATTAGCAGAGAGCTAAGCGAGGACTGACAGAGCACTTGCACGTGTGCACACAAACGAGATCAGCACCTCTCGACCCAATCATCGCAGCGTACTCACTACTTGCTGCACACACACACTTTACGAGCGCCGAAGCCTGTACGAGGTCGTCCTCAATCCAAGGTTATTATGGGTTTACGTAGTGCTTTGGAGCTCGTAAACTGGTGAGGAAAGTGCGACTAAGGCGCCATGATGGAGTCACGAGGAGGAGGAGGGGGGTGGGGGGTGAGGACGCCTGACGAGCAGACACGGGTCAATCCTGTCAATCCCAGTCAGGCATCTTATGCTGGGAATAAATGCCCCCAAAATGCCGTGTCTGAAACACAGGCACATAAACACACACACACATTGTCCAACATAATTTGGATGATGTTTGTGCGCGCTCTGGATCACTTAACCCCCAAACAATAGTCATTACACTTGGTGAGTTAGTATTGAATTTACGTCATACGAGAGGTGGTGTGGTGGTGGTGGGGGGGGGGGGGCACGCCAGTCTCAAGCTGACAAGCGTATTGCATTATATTAATATTCTACAATGACTATTTGTTGTGTATAAAAGTTATTGAGGTCACACTAACGTGATGCATCAAATGAACAAATCCACAAGGGGCGTGACGAGGTTTCGAACCTGCGTCCGGGAGCATCCTAGACGGTAAGTTCAGTAGAACTTCGGTTTCAACTCTTTTTTTTTTTTTTTTTTTTACCCTGTCGTAGCTCAGTCGATTAAGGCAGTGTCTTAAGATGCTCCCGGACGCAGGTTCGAATCCTCGTCACGGCCCTTGTGGATTTGTTTATTGAGGTTGTGTAATATTATACAAAATACGTTGCTATAGTTTGTAGTAGTTCAGGATATACAAATACTATTGTAGGAGTCATAAAAATACAAAATTAATCGTAATATAATTAGCTAATAAAAATACAAAACTAGGATGCAGGTCATTTGAACAATAATGTTGAAAACAAAATCTGAACGTGTAACAAATACAAATGTACGAGCATGGTAGATGATCAGTGTGTGTGGTGTGTGTGTGTGTGTGTGTGTGTGTGTGTGTGTGTGTGTGTGTGTGTAATTTTTGTAACGTAATATTGATACAAAACATTATCTTTTATGTCACTTACATTATTGAGATATTCTGGGAGACACTACAGTGGAGAGGAAGCGTATATAAGGGAGGCGCGAGGCCGTCTCTGCTGTTCTCAGCGCCCAGGGATTTCTTGAGTAAATGTTTGACGCTCTCTTTTTTTTGGTTTACCCGGCAGGTACTGTGGTGTGGAGGGCTTGTAGCAACGCTGGTGGCGGCTCTCCTCCTAGCACAGGTGGGTCACTCCCCTTCTCTCACCCCCCCCCCCCACTGTGGGTCACCACGGGGGCGTCCGTCATGGGGGCGTCCGTCACGGGGGCGCCCGTCACGGGGGCGTCCGTCACGAGGACACCCCACCAGTCCAGTAACGATGAGGCCTGGTCCTGGTTTCCGGGGCTTAGCGTCCCCGGGCCGCGAGGACGCCAAGTCCGGAAATCATCTCAAGGTAACCTCAAGGTAAGGGCCATCACGGGGCTCCCGCATTATGGAGAACAAGTTATTATGTACAAGAAGTAATCTTAAGACAAACCAAAATATTTGCTAAGACCGCTGGAGGTCTGATCACAACGGCCACGCGTCATATTTTTCTTATTCTTTACTTTATATTCCTAGCTTTACTTAGATTTATTCTGAATTCACTATCCAACTTCCTTCTGACTTCCCTGTTTACGAGTCCTTCGGTCCTTCAAGTCGTGCTTGGGACTGGCAAGAGACCGGCAGAGTGGAGACAGAGTTCGCTTTCACTCTACACGAGCTGGACCACGACTCTTCAGACACTCTGGTATTCACTTACGGAACCTTGAGGTTACCTTGAGGTGCTTCCGGGGCTTAGCGTCCCCGCGGCCCGGTCGTCGACCGGGAACCTGTACGTCTTTCCTCGATCATGGCGGCTTAGTATTTATAGAACAGTTTAATAGCTTGTAAACGCTCTGAAGTCGTTCTCGACCTTGTATTGTTACAGACTATCTCGGCGCTTCGAAGCTCAAGCTATATAATACAAATTTAGCTGCCGTGATTGAGGAAAGGTCTTCAGGGTCTCGCAGATGGAGACCTTAGCGCTGGCTACATCCTGACCCCAGGAGGAGGCAGCCGACGGCCTCGAAGACCCAGATGACAGACAACTGAGGCTTCAACATGGTAGTCTCTCCCACGCGTGTTCTATACAACTGTTCATCTTGGCGTCGTCTAAGATCACACTATTACCAGAGTGATCAGGTGTGATTTACGTTTCTAATTGTAGTCGTTCACGTTACCCTTCAGTCCCTTCTTGTGAGAAAGGTCGAAGTGGTGACGTCTTGTGGAAAGCTATATTGCGAGGATGGCTTTAACAGCCTTGCGTATGCACTCTCTCCTTTCGTACAGTTTCCCGGTGCGTGTCACAAGAACCGGTGTGATGTAATCAATTAAAATGAAAATGTCGTGTTTAGTGTGTGATGTGTAGAATGATCCGAGCCAGAAGGTTGAGGAGAGGTAGAGAGCGACACCACCACGTGATGAGGTAGTAAGAGGTGAGGTCACAGGCTATGTTCTGCTCGTCGGGGTTTAAAGGCAGTACGAGAGACGGGAAAGCAAGGTCTCCCCCCCTCAGCCTCCACTAATAATTTCTCTCTCTCTCTCTCTCTCTCTCTCTCTCTCTCTCTCTCTCTCTCTCATATGGGCTCCTTTTCTTTCAGAAGGTTTCAATAGTGTAAAGCTGTGGACGGATTCCCGTTGTGGACGGCTACTGCGTCTCGTTACTAGATATCATGGGAGGGAGGGAATTATCAAGGGGAAACCGCCAAGCCTATTATGACTATATAGCACTTGTAAGGCGTCCGGATACGGATTTGGGATGGGACGGGGGAAAGGAATGGTGCCCAGCCACTTGGTCGGTCAGGGATTGAACGCCGACCTGGGTGAAGCGAGACCGTCCAGCCCAAGTGGTTGGGACGAGACAAGAAAATAGAGAATTAGAGCGTGTATGGAGAACCACGTTGGATAGAAACTGTGGCGAGGATCAGAGCGAACTATGATGAAAGTAAGTGTGTTGAAAAAGAACCCGATCTCAACTGAAAGAAGAAACGGTAAGAAGAATACAGGTGTATGAGAATGCGTGTGATAAAGTGCACCGTTTTGGAAGAAGAGAGCGCGGTTAAGTGTGAGAGCTAGCAAGCCTATGTGCTGCACCACCTCTCACACCATCAGGCGGCAGCTTGCAACCTCATCAAGAGTGTGAGTGAGACTCTCTTC
>WNGS01006636.1:9042549-9079619 GCA_020271785.1 Procambarus virginalis
CAAATGGCTGTTAGAGTTTAAACAAAGAGAACCCAAGCAAATGTAATGTAATGAAGATAGGGGTAGGAAGCAGAGACCAGATACAGGTATCATTTGGGAGATGACAACTTCAAGAGTCAGAGAGAGAGAAAGACCTGGGGGTTTGATATCACGCCAGACCTGTCCCCTGAAGCTCATATCATGAGGAAACATCAGCAGCATATGCCAGGTTGGCTAACATAAGAACGGCCTTTAGAAACTTGTGTAAGGAATCTTTCAGAACATTATATACCACATATGTCAGACCAATCCTGGAGTATGCGGCTCCAGCATGGAGTCCCTATCTAGTCAAGCATAAGACTAAACTGGAAAGGTCCAAAGTTTGCCACCAGACTAGTACCCGAGCTGAGAGGTATGAGCTACGAGGAGCGACTGCAGGAATTAAACCTCACTTCGTTGGAAGACAGAAGAGTTAGGGGGGACATGATCACCACATTCAAGATTCTCAGGGGAATCGACAGGGTTGATAAAGACAGGCTGTTTAACACAAGGGGCACACGCACTAGGGGACACAGGTGGAAACTGAGTGCCCAAATGAGCCACAGATATTTAGAAGAACTTTTTAGTGTCAGAGTGGTTGACAAATGGAATGCATTAGGAGCGATGTGGTGGAGGCTGACTCCATACACAGTTTCAAGTGTAGATATGATAGAGCCCATAGGCTCAGGAAACTGTACACCTGTTGATTGACGGTTGAGAGGCGGGACCAAAGCCAGAGCTCAACCCCCGCAAGCACAACTAGGTGAGTACAACTAGGTGAGTACACAACAGGTGAGTACAACAGGTGAGTCACACACACACACACACACACACCCACACACACCCACACACACACACACACACACACACACACACACCACACACACACACACAGAGAGAGAGAGAGACAGACAAGGCTGAGTGCTTTCTCTTCCCATAGCTCATGGTAAGCTTTACCCACTAGTTTCCCCTGGAATACGACCCATCAATCGTTTAACCACCAGCTACTCTCAAAAGTCCTCCGGTGCCATTTGGTTTGAGATCATCCCCTTCAGTTTAATCACTCACTTTCCTTTGTTATATTTTAAGACTTGGAATTCCTGTTGAGTTCTCTATACATTAACATATTCTGTAAATGTGTCATCCCCTATATTGATATATCTATCAATATTGATATTGATGTATCCTATATATGTCCTCCAATATATTGATGCAGGAGTTATAGGTTAGACGATTAATGTCTTGGTGAAGCAGTAAAGCAAGGTTCTTTGGTATGTGTGATTTTCTATTGAAGTTTGCTAATGCGGGAGGGGGGAAATTAGGCGTTTAAGGGAATTGATTTAGAATGAATGAATTGATTGATAAATTCTTTACTTTACTAGGAAGGAAATTCAATTCAATATTTGAGTCAATTAATTTGCTCGTGTCTGAATCTAGACACAAATACAACAAAATGAATAATGATGGTAAAAGAGTCATGTGGATTCCATCTCATGTTGGCCTCCGAATGCATGATAGAGCTGATGAGTTAGCTAAAGAATCTGCTTTTAAAGGAGAAATTGAATATAACTATGGATTGCCTATAAGCAGTCTGAGAGCAATAGTACTCCAAGAACTTCGATAAAATCTTGTAGATCTGAGGCAAAGTAAAATCGACACCAGTAATTCCATCTATCATCATACTATCATGCAAGAAGAGCCACACATCTGTGGATCATCCAACAAAATCAGCAGACGCCTAGATGTTACTACTGCTTGGCTTAGACTCGGCTGTATAATTTTACTGGGAAGTATACTGGGAAATTTAATTACCTGCTGATGTAGACCTGACCAAATGTAAACTATCAACAAAATTATTCCCACACCCTTCGTCACTATATGATGGAATGCGAAAAGATACGTTAATTCAGAGACAATTCTTATTACAAATGTTCAAAGAGATGTGCAAATATTTAATTCAAATTGATCTGCTACCAGAAATATTTGCCAAATATCTCCAATTTGCTAACTGTAGGTAGTAACCTATCCACCGCTGCCCACTGGATGGTGGGCTGTTTGCAGGATAAACATACAAATTTTGACACTAGCTCTCCACATGTCAGTTGCTTAATTTAGAAACTGTACTTGTGGTCGATCTCGAACCCATTGTTGATGTGACGATGTGCATTGAATTTTGTAACTAGCTCGTCAAGACTGTAACTTGCTTAGTTAAATGATTTTTGGGGTTCAGCCCCTGAGCCCATTATGTGTCTTAACTCTTTCCACTACCGCCAACAGGATGGGTATGGGGGGTGCATAATAAATGAACTAAACTAACTGAATTTGTATAGCGTGCTTGCATAGATTCAGTAGAACTCGGGGAGTATCAGAGATATGCGTTGAGGTCGGTCATATCAGCGTAACACGTATCACACCAGAAAACCCAATCAGAGAATGGTTTTCTTGCGTGGTGTTTATATAGTCGTAATGCCTTAGCGCTTTCCCTTCATAGTTCATTCATTCATTGCGTGGTGTTCACGGGTTCTTTTATATCCATATAGGAAATGTTTTAAGTCAGGGTATATCAAAGTGTCGAGTTTTGTAAATTTTGAGATCACACGGGAATGCATGGGATGTACGTTGAGAATGTTGTGGAAAGTTGAAGTGTGTGTATTCTGTCTGAAGACGGAATTATAGCTCTGATTTATTTTAGATAATTTCATGTGGCTGAGGCCTAAGCACAGATATCGCGAGAGATATGGATAGAATTGTGAGTAATATTATGGAGAAGAGCACGGATTGGGGTATTGTATGTTATTTTTGTATAGTTTGCCCACTGTTTCGGATTGTTTTTTAGTTATGTTGTGACTGTTAATAGGTTTATTGTCAATGTATAGGAGTTTACATTGTTTAGTGCGAGTCTGTTGGTTACTAATCCATGCGTGGACACTTTAATCAATTGTCTGCTGAAAAATTTAATGCGTGTGGGTTGGGGTTGGAGAAGATGAAGGTAGTGTCATCAGCAAATGATGTAGGTTTAAGGCTACAAGCATTTGGCAAGTCATTGATGCAATAAGAAATAACAGCTGCCTTTGCAGGCTGCCTCCGGGTATTTCAGTGGTTAAAGGCAGTGTTAGAAATGTTATGTCATTGATGACTGCGTATTAGGACCCGCTGAGACACGATCGGATATAATTGAGAAAGCGGCCTCGAATTCTTCTTTGCTGAAGTTTATGTATGAGGTTAATGTGTTTTACAGCTTCGAAGCTTTTATTGTGATAGTGAAGAGACAAATTGGAAATAAATTTGTCAATTGTTGAGTAGATTAAGTCAAGTAAACTTATAATGGAATCATTGGTACTCTTCCGAGAACTAAAGCTGAATGGCTAGAACTTGGAGTGCTGAACTTTACAAGGCAGGAGAACAGCAGCTTGTACACTTGACAGAGTTGCGATTGTCAGATGTATCACTTCCTATGTCCGCTCGTTACTTTATTATTTTTATTATTATTATTACTATTATTATTATTATATTAGGGGAGGTTTTTCGTAATTTAAGAGATTAGTTGATGAACCATTATTGCTGGAACGTGTACTTAAGCTGGTTTTTGTATATAATAATTGGTATTTAGTCTGTGGTCACACAGCCCCGCTCTTGTGCCAGGTAAGTCCACTACGGGCTCACCATAGCCCGTGCTACTTGGAACGTTTTGTTCCCAGTAGCTGAATCTATAACAACAACAACAGTCTGTGGTAGTACATGAGTACAGTGTACAAGAGTGTTAGTGTAGAAGTATTAAGGTGCAAGCATGGGTTGCAGTAAAAGTGAGCTAATGTGTTAGTGTGAGGGTGTGTGTGTTGGTGTGAGGTTGGGCAGGGTGGGTGCGGTGCCCCTAGAGGCCCGGGCCGCACCTCCTCCTGCTGCTGCTGCTGCTGCTGCTGGCCGCGTGGGGGTGGTGGTGATGATGGGGGGGGTTGGGGGTAGAGGGAGCGCGTGTGAGAGGGGGGGGACGTAGTAAGTTTAGAGTACAACATTCATACTCTGCAGGCTACGCTATTGATCGTGCGGGAGGCGGCGGGTAAGGGCGGAGTGCCGCGGTTGGCCGGCGCACCTGTCGACCGTAATGGCGTGCGCGTGGTGGCTGGCTGTGGCCGGCCAGCTCACAGAGGCTATACCCGCCTTCCCCACACCGCCGCCACCCGCCTTACCGCGCCCTCCCGACTCATCTCCAACACTTTACGTCCTTTCTGGTTGGTGCGGGTTGGTCAGTGGGCCGCGTCACTTGCCAGAATGTATCGCGACGAGGGCGTGGGAGCCGAGGGCGCTGGTGAGCGCTGCCTTCGGGCCTGGTGGCGTGGGCCTCCTGCCTCTGTCAATGAGAGCCTGGCTGCCTGGCCCAGGCAACGAGCATGCGCAATCTCACAACCCTACGCTAAACCATGCACCAGGCTTCACTACCCTCAACATACCTTCATGTGCTGATCACACAGGTACTTGACAATGGGCGTGTTACACAGCCTATGTGTTGTATGTACAGCGTGTGTGTGTGTGTGTGTGTGTGTGTGTGTGTGTGTGTGTGTGTGTGTGTGTGTGTGTGTGTGTGTGTGTGTGTGTGTGTGCGAGTGTGTGTAAGTGGGGGTGTGGAGGGTGGGCGGGGGTGGGGACATCGGGCGGCGGTGCAGGAGGGTGGTGGAGGAGTGTGTAGTAGTAACCCGGCGGGAGTGGCAGTGGCGGGGCAGCACGCAGGCGGCGCTCCACCACCACTCCTCGTCGGCCCTCACCACCACCATCATCATCAACAACGCCAATCACCACTACCATTTCTATCATCTGGGCCGTGGTTACCACCAGCTCCCCGAGCCGCCCCTGCTTGGAGCACAAGGCTGCTGCAGCAGTAGTAGTAGCAGAAGCAGCAGCAGCAGCAGGAGTCTCCCCGTCGCCCTCCTGACCAGGTAGGCTCCTGTACTGGTGTGTAGGGGAGTACCTGGTTACCTCCTCGGGTCTGCTACACGGCATCACCACCACAGGGGACCTTGACCTTTGTTGCACACCGCTCAAGGGATAATTTGCCCTGCAAGTCTTGCCTCACACACTTCAACCTAACAAAGGAAGGGTTTTTACACTCGGCTCTTTACAATGGACGTGCTTATGTAGCCCGTGTCAGGAAATGCAAAAGACCGATAAGGATAACTGTCGTTGAGAACACGGAGGGAGGAATAGGGAGCAGATGTACAGCCCAACTTGACTGTCACTTGACCGTCCCTCACCTCGCCTTCTGGTTGACACTTCCCGCTCACTCAACTGTCCACACCTTGCTCCTCCATCTCCATCCTCCACTCGCACTCCAAACCTCTCGAATTTTTGTCTAACAAAGACCCCAACGCCTTTTGACTTCCCCAGGAAACCCCACCAATATCCCTCTAATAATAGCATGACTGCCAGAAATGCTGTCAGTTGAGGGAGGGGATACTTAAGCACACAAACACAGGAGAAGGCATTCGAAGATGTAAGGGCTACACAGAGGAAGGTGTCACCTTGTAGGAGAGGTGTAGCGCGTCTTGCACTCCATGACTCCTCCCATGGAAGGCAGGGCTGTGGGGAGGGGAGGTCTGTGGGGACGTAGGGGGAGGGGAACCTTAGTCGTGTGAGAGAGAGAGAGAGAGAGAGAGAGAGAGAGAGAGAGAGAGAGAGAGAGAGAGAGAGAGAGAGAGAGAGAGAGAGAGAGAGAGAGAGATAATGAAAGAGAGTGAGTGAGGGGGGGGGAGGGGGTGTGGGACAAGAAAAGTGAGAGCAAGACTGTGTGAAGAGCTTGCGTGTGGACATGTGTGCACACGCGCGTGTGGTGTTAGTGGTGAGAGGTTTGTGCATGGTGATTCGGTATTTAGGTACATTGAGGCTAGGGGCGTGCCGTGCCGTGCCATATGTGAATGTGGCAGTGTTGCTAGGTTGGTGGTAGTGGGGGGAGAGAGATGGGGGCGGCCGACACACACACACTGGCTCCCGAGCCTCGTTCACTACAAGCAGTGAGCTGCCTGCTACCACCAGTGACACAACTGGGGGAGGGCGGCCCCTGGCGCGGGGCTCTGCTTGGCTCTGGCAGTGGAGGGGAAGCTCGCTGGATGCCAACACCAGCAGCTGACAGCCAGGGAGGCCAGCGCTTGACACCCGCTACCTCCAATACACCCACGCTCCTTATCAACACACATTAGGAATGTGTCGGTCTTAGTAAGAATGTTTAGGTACTAATATGAACGTATGGGTAGCAATATAAATGTCTGGGTGCCAATATAACTTGCGAGTATTATAAAAAAATATTGTTTTGATTTGATTTAGTGTAAATAATAATATTGTAGTGGTAATGTGTTAGTATGGAAGTTCAAGCGGGAAATACAGATGACAGAGACCTACAAGTCCACGGCATAGCATAGTGTCTCCTTTTCAAAGAGATAAAGAAGTTATATGTGGATAGAGATGGTAGTGATAGCACAGGAGGGAATGTGTAGCTAGTTAATTAATATGCAGCCCACACCCATCCCGCGAACGGGGATATAAACGTAACAGAGGCACATAATGGGCTCACGAACGGAAGCCCGATATTCGTTTAGATAAGCACGTTACATCATTGATGAGCTAGTTACCGACTTAACATATTCATCAACAGTTTATTCACAATTTTGGTTAGCTTCGCTTAATTAGCATAAGCTTACTGCCACATAATAGGTTCAGGGAATGGTGAATAATGCGGTATAGAATAATCAATTTACATTTGAGGTGAGATGGTTAAAAACTTACCATATATTTGTGATGAAATGTTTAGGATAGTGATTTAATTATGGTACTATAGCTAAGACTAGAATGCATGATAATGAGATATTCAAGTAAGAGACTTATAAGCGGTGTGAGCTACAGATTGTGGACACCACACTAGGCTAACTTGCGTTGCCTGGCTGGAATTTTGTGTAACATGTCATTCTCCCCCGACAAAACACACGGTGACATCTTGAACATTAGTGACAGAGTTGTCTCTAAACTCCAAGATTTGTGTTTAACAATTACATAGTGACATAAGATATATTAATATTTTCGTAAAATTTTTACATATGGACGGATCTACTTCAATAGGTGGCGAAAACTCCCTTCCCAGCCGTTGGCCTGGATTGACTCAATGTACAAAATGCAAAGTGTTAACCTAAACATAAACATACGAACCCAAGCAACCCACCTAACCTACCGATGCATAGAAAACGTGGAAATTTGTAATCTGCACGTACTTACAATTTTATAGCACGTACGTTGGGGGGGACATGGTACAAAATGAAGCATACTAATCTAGAACTTTGCTGACCTTATTGGATGAGACATAGACATGTAACTCTTACTGCACAGCAGTAATGATGGTTGATGGAATACTTTGGGTAAATTTCACTTACAAAGGTCTATTCAATTTTGTTGGAGTTGATGGCATATTACTGCCCTCAGACAGCACAAAGACAATCATATTCAACTCTATACTATAGTATATGCTGTGAATATATGACTATCTGTCACATATCCTGTGCTAATATCAACGTGTGGATTTTCAAATGTTGTGATGTTCCTATAAATCATTAATAAGAATATAAGAATTAATAAGTAATTAATATAATGTGAGTTTGAGTGTGTTTGGGTCGTAATACAAATGTGAAGACCTTAAGAGTGTTGGGGGTGCTACCAAGAGTGTTGGGGGTGCTACCAAGAGTGTTGGGGGTGCTACCAAGAATGTTGGGGGTGCTACCAAGAGTGTTGTTGGGGGTGCTACCAAGAGTGTTGGGGGTGCTACCAAGAGTGTTGTTGGAGGTGCTACCAAGAGTGTTGTTGGGGGTGCTACCAAGAGTGTTGGGGGTGCTACCAAGAGTGTTGGGGTGCTACCAAGAGTGTTGGGGGTGCTACCAAGAGTGTTGGGGGTGCTACCAAGAGTGTTGGGGGTGCTACCAAGAATGTTGGGGGTGCTACCAAGAGTGTTGGGGGTGCTACCAAGAGTGTTGGGGGTGCTACCAAGAGTGTTGGGGGTGCTACCAAGAGTGTTGGGGTGCTACCAAGAGTGTTGGGGGTGCTACCAAGAGTGTTGGGGGTGCTACCAAGAATGTTGGGGGTGCTACCAAGAGTGTTGTTGGGGGTGCTACCAAGAGTGTTGTTGGGGGTGCTACCAAGAGTGTTGTTGGAGGTGCTACCAAGAGTGTTGGGGGTGCTACCAAGAGTGTTGGGGTGCTACCAAGAGTGTTGGGGTGCTACCAAGAGTGTTGTTGGGGGTGCTACCAAGAGTGTTGTTGGGGGTGCTACCAAGAGTGTTGGGGTGCTACCAAGAGTGTTGGGGGTGCTACCAAGAGTGTTGGGGGTGCTACCAAGAGTGTTGGGGGTGCTACCAAGAGTGTTGGGGGTGCTACCAAGAGTGTTGGGGGTGCTACCAAGAGTGTTGGGGGTGCTACCAAGAGTGTTGTTGGGGGTGCTACCAAGAGTGTTGGGGGTGCTACCAAGAGTGTTGGGGGTGCTACCAAGAATGTTGGGGGTGCTACCAAGAGTGTTGGGGGTGCTACCAAGAGTGTTGGGGGTGCTACCAAGAGTGTTGGGGGTGCTACCAAGAGTGTTGGGGTGCTACCAAGAGTGTTGTTGGGGGTGCTACCAAGAGTGTTGGGGGTGCTACCAAGAGTGTTGGGGGTGCTACCAAGAGTGTTGGGGGTGCTACCAAGAGTGTTGGGGGTGCTACCAAGAGTGTTGGGGTGCTACCAAGAATGTTGGGGGTGCTACCAAGAGTGTTGGGGGTGCTACCAAGAGTGTTGGGGTGCTACCAAGAGTGTTGGGGTGCTACCAAGAGTGTTGGGGGTGCTACCAAGAGTGTTGGGGTGCTACCAAGAGTGTTGGGGTGCTACCAAGAGTGTTGGGGGTGCTACCAAGAGTGTTGTTGGGGGTGCTACCAAGAGTGTTGGGGTGCTACCAAGAGTGTTGGGGGTGCTACCAAGAGTGTTGGGGGTGCTACCAAGAGTGTTGTTGGGGGTGCTACCAAGAGTGTTGGGGTGCTACCAAGAGTGTTGGGGTGCTACCAAGAGTGTTGTTGGGGGTGCTACCAAGAGTGTTGGGGTGCTACCAAGAGTGTTGTTGGGGGTGCTACCAAGAGTGTTGTTGGGGGTGCTACCAAGAGTGTTGTTGGGGGTGCTACCAAGAGTTGTTGGGGGTGCTACCAAGAGTGTTGTTGGGGGTGCTACCAAGAGTGTTGGGGGTGCTACCAAGAATGTTGGGGGTGCTACCAAGAGTGTTGGGGGTGCTACCAAGAGTGTTGAGGGTGCTACCAAGAGTGTTGGGGGTGCTACCAAGAGTGTTGTTGGGGGTGCTACCAAGAGTGTTGGGGGTGCTACCAAGAGTGTTGGGGGTGCTACCAAGAGTGTTGTTGGGGGTGCTACCAAGAGTGTTGGGGGTGCTACCAAGAGTGTTGTTGGAGGTGCTACCAAGAGTGTTGTTGGGGGTGCTACCAAGAATGTTGGGGGTGCTACCAAGAGTGTTGGGGGTGCTACCAAGAGTGTTGGGGGTGCTACCAAGAGTGTTGTTGGGGGTGCTACCAAGAGTGTTGGGGGTGCTACCAAGAGTGTTGGGGGTGCTACCAAGAGTGTTGTTGGGGGTGCTACCAAGAGTGTTGGGGGTGCTACCAAGAGTGTTGTTGGAGGTGCTACCAAGAGTGTTGTTGGGGGTGCTACCAAGAGTGTTGTTGGAGGTGCTACCAAGAGTGTTGGGGGTGTTGATGAGATGAGACGAGACGAGACGAGACGAGAGAGATACCAAATAATATACACATGGAAAATACTGGAAGGCCAGGTCCCAAATCTGCACAGTAAAATAACAACGTACTGGAGTGAACGATATAGAAGAAAATGCAAGATTGAACCAGTGAAGAGCAGAGGTGCCATAGGCACAATCAGAGAGCACTGTATAAACATCAGAGGTCCGCGGTTGTTCAACGTCCTCCCAGCAACTATAAGAAATATTGCCGGAACAACCGTGGACATCTTCAAAAGAAAACTGGACCGTTTTCTAAGAGAAGTTCCGGATCAGCCGGGCTGTGGTGGGTATGTGGCCCTGCGGGCCGCTCCAAGCAACAGCCTGGTGGACCAAACTCTCACAAGTCGAGCCTGGCCTCGTGCCGGGCTTGGGGGAGTAGAAGAACTCCCAGAACCCCATCAAGCAGGTATCAACCAGGTATCAAGCAGTGATGAGTGGTAATGAGGGTGTTAGGGGTAATAATGAGGATACGAGTGTAATAGGGTGACAATGAGTGTTACCTTCCTATTTTATGTGGTCCCGAGGATCAACGTCCGTGCGGCCCGGTCTCTGACCAGGCCTCCTGGTTAGTGGTCTGGTCAACCAGGCTGTTGGACGCGGCTGTTCGCAGCCTGACGTATGAATACCTGTTAGATCTGGTATCCTTTTGAGGTGTTTATCAAGTTCTCTCATGAACACTGTGAGGGGTCGACCAGTTATGTCCCTTATGTGTAGTGGATGCGTGTTGAACAGTCTCGGGCCTCTGATGTTGATAGTTCTCTCTTGAACACTGTGAGGGGTCGGCCAGTTATGTCCCTTATGTGTAGTGGAAGCGTGTTGAACAGTCTCGGGCCTCTGATGTTAATAGAGTTCTCTCTCAGAGACGCCCATTCTCGCGAGCGTTCGCAATGTCAAGAAACTGTTGTATTAAAGTGCCTTTATCCTAAGCTACCAGAGGACCTAAAGCAGAAAACGGAACAGTATTTCAATTTCGTAAAGCGCTTCCATTTTCTAATATGACAGTTTTTGGCCTTTGCATTTTGACGCATATTTACCTATCTTGAGGTTATCTTGAGTTGATTTCGGGGCTTTAGTGTCCCCGCGGCCCGGTCCTCGACCAGGCCTCCACCCCAGGAAGCAGCCCGTGACAGCTGACTAACTCCCAGGTACCTATTTACTGCTAGGTAACAGGGGCACAGGGTGAAAAACTGCCCATCGTTTCTCGCCGGCGTCCGGGATCGAACCCGGACCACAGGATCACGTGTCCAGTGTGCTGTCCGCTCGGCCAGCGGCTCACCAGGGTGCTATTAGGAGAACGCGTTGCTCAGCGTACGTGTTGGACCTCTGCATTTCAATGGGGCTATTGTGCACATCCTGTCATGCCTACTGGTTTCACGTGATGTTATTTCCGTGTGCAGACCTCCAACCACTTGGGCTGGACGGTAGAGCGACGGTCTCGCTTCATGCAGGTCGGCGTTCAATCCCCGATCGTCCAAGTGGTTGGGCACAATTCCTTACCCTCGTCCCGTCCCAAATCCATATCCTGACCCCTTCCCGATGCTATATAGTTGTAATGGCTTGGCGCTTTCCCCCTGATTATTCCCCTTCCGTGTGCAGAGTCAGAACCAGTCCCTCTAATATTTTCCACGTGTAAATTATTACTCCTCTCTCGCCTGCGCTCTAGAGAATAGAAATTTAGAACTTTTAATCGGTCGCAATAATTGTGATTTTTTTTTATGATGAATCTTTCTCACCCATTTCATTGTTGATGTGATTCCTATCTGCTTGTCAAGTTTGTGTAGTAATCTCCTGACCACATCAGTGTCACAAACTTTAACATTAGGTTCTTGGAGGTTCATTAGGCATGATTATCTGGTTCATTAGCCATGATATTGGTGTGTGTTGAAAGTGGCAGGTGGATGCTTTGTTGTGCGAGTGATTGTGTGGTAGGGAGAGTTTTACACGCACGGACACACTTGGATAGTGGTAGTGAGTGTGAGAAGTGGCAGTGAGTGTGAGAAGTGGCAGTGAGTGTGAGAAGTGGTAGTGAGTGTGAGAAGTGGCAGTGAGTGTGAGAAGTGGTAGTGAGTGTGAGAAGTGGCAGTGAGTGTGAGAAGTGGCAGTGAGTGTGAGAAGTGGTAGTGAGTGTGAGAAGTGGCAGTGAGTGTGAGAAGTGGCAGTGAGTGTGAGAAGTGGTAGTGAGTGTGAGAAGTGGCAGTGAGTGTGAGAAGTGGCAGTGAGTGTGAGAAGTGGTAGTGAGTGTGAGAAGTGGTAGTGAGTGTGACAAGTGGCAGTGAGTGTGAGAAGTGGCAGTGAGTGTGAGAAGTGGCAGTGAGTGTGAGAAGTGGTAGTGAGTGTGACAAGTGGCAGTGAGTGTGAGAAGTGGCAGTGAGTGTGACAAGTGGTAGTGAGTGTGAGAAGTGGCAGTGAGTGTGAGAAGTGGCAGTGAGTGTGAGAAGTGGCAGTGAGTGTGAGAAGTGGCAGTGAGTGTGAGAAGTGGCAGTGAGTGTGAGAAGTGGCAGTGAGTGTGAGAAGTGGCAGTGAGTGTGAGAAGTGGCAGTGAGTGTGAGAAGTGCAGTGAGTGTGAGAAGTGGCAGTGAGTGTGAGAAGTGGCAGTGAGTGTGAGAAGTGGGCAGTGAGTGTGAGAAGTGGCAGTGAGTGTGAGAAGTGCAGTGAGTGTGAGAAGTGGCAGTGAGGAGAAGTGGTAGTGAGTGTGAGAAGTGGCAGTGAGTGTGAGAAGTGGTAGTGAGTGTGAGAAGTGGCAGTGTGAGAAGTGGCAGTGTGAGAAGTGGCAGTGAGTGTGATGAAGTGGCAGTGAGTGTGAGAAGTGGCAGTGAGTGTGAGAAGTGGCAGTGAGTGTGAGAAGTGGGCAGTGTGAGAAGTGCAGTGAGTGTGAGAAGTGGCAGTGTGATGAAGTGGTTAGTGGTAGTGAGTGTGAGAGGTAGTGGTAGTGAGTGTGAGAAGTGGTAGTGAGTGGGGGAAGTGGCAGTGAGTGTGAGAAGTGGCAGTGAGTGTGAGAAGTGGCAGTGAGTGTGAGAAGTGGCAGTGAGTGTGAGAAGTGGCAGTGAGTGTGAGAAGTGGCAGTGAGTGTGAGAAGTGGCCGTGAGTGTGAGAAGTGGCAGTGAGTGAGTGCAGTTAAAGTGCAGTTAAAAGTTCTGTACCTCAGGGTACAGTCCTGCACCGCTGCTTTCCTTATTCTCATATCAGATATAGACAAAAATACAAGTCACAGCTTCGTATCATCCTTTGCAGACGACACAAAAATCACATGAAAATTACCTCGGCTGAAGACACTGAAAAACTTCAAGCAGATATAATAAAGTTTCGACGGGCATCAGAAAAAACATGATGTTTAACAGTGATAAATTCAGGTACTCAGGTACGGTAAAAATGAGGACCTTAAACATAATACAGAGTACAAAACACAATCAAATGTACCCATAGTAGGAAAACAGCATGTAAAGGATTTGGGAATAATAATGTCTGACGACCTAACGTTTAGGGAGCATAACAAGCAAATATTGCGACAGCCAGAAAAATGATAGGATGGATTACGAGAACTTTCAAATCCAGGGATCCCATCACAAGGTTGTACTCTTCAAGTCACTTGTGTTGTCCCGTCTTGAGTACTGCTCAGTACTCGCTTTCCCCTTCAGAGCAGGAGAGATTGCTGAAATAGAGGGAATACAGAGAACATATACGGCACACATAGACGAGGATAAAGCACCTAAATTATTGGGATCGTCTCAAAGCTCTCCAAATGTACTCACTAGAAAAGAAACGAGAGAGATATCAAATAATATACACATGGAAGATACTGGAGGGCCAAGTACCAAATCTGCACAGTAAAATAACGACGTACTGGAGTGAACGATATGGAAGAAAATGCAGAATAGAACCAGTGAAGAGCAGAGGTGCCATAGGCACAATCAGAGAACACTGTATAAACATCAGAGGTCCGCGGTTGTTCAAACCCTCCCAGCGAGCATAAGAAATATTGCCGGAACAACCGTGGACATCTTCAAGAGAAAACTAGATTGTTTCCTCCAAGAGTGCCGGACCAACCGGGCTGTGGTGGGTATGTGGGCCTGCGGGCCGCTCCAAGCAACAGCCTAGTGGACCAAACTCTCACAAGTCAAACCTGGCCTCGGGCCGGGCTTGGGGAGTAGAAGAACTCCCAGAACCCCATCAACAGGTATCAACCAGATAGTGAGGGGTGTGGTATTGTGAATGCAACCGATAAGACATTGGGCAATGTATTTATATGACATAAATAGAGCATAATATCATATTACTCATTATTATGTGTTATTATGTATTACTCACCAATGCTATAAAGGCACCAGCTGAATATCCACTTTATGGACACTTCTTACTACTATTCTTCTTTGTGCATTGGACAGGTGCTTACATCTCTTTATTATTGCATTATCCATCATTTCAGCCAATAATTTGGAGATTTGTCTTACATTTTTAGTAATTTTTACATAATTCGAATTTTTCGAATTATACCCCTTCAGTGTCACACATATGAGTTTTGCGCTGTTTTAGGGTTAAACACTCATTGTATTAACCAACGTACATTTTTAACCTTAAATTACCAAATTTAAGGTTAAAATCACCTCATTCTTGGGCACACGTGTTCCTCACGTGTTGCCCCAAGGAATGAGGGTGATTTGATTTGATAAAATGCTATGCCCAAGATAACCATCCAGGTGCCGGCGGGGAAATGGTTCAAATAGCTTAGGCTATCACTTCCTTAGTCCGGTCGTGATGGTCAAGCGGATTAAGGCGTCTGTAGTTACCAGTTGCGTTGCTCCTGGGAGTATGGGTTCGAGTCACTTCTGGAGTGTGAGTTTTCGTTCATATATATATATATATAATATATATATATATATTCGTAGCAGTCCTTGTGAACATGTGTTGTTGAGTGTGACCGAGGGGATGAGATTAATGACTAACACTAATCTCAGTATACAGGCAAGACAACATCTCCTCTCTCTAGGCGATTAACAAGGCACAAGCAACAGGGCTCCATCAGGAGCATATAATCTCCTCACACAACCAGACCATCACCAGAGACATCCTAACAAGCAACACTGAAATACTCGACAGGTATAACGACAACGAAGGCAGGACAGCAACGAGGCCTCACACATCAAAAAGTCAAGACCGTTAATCAACAAGTTAACACATCCAGAATCCCTTCATTCCCTTCAGGGCGCTGGTGACAGTGAACAGCACGCTGGATATGTAATCCTGTGTGCCGGGGTTCGATTCCCGGCGCCGGCGGAAACAGGTGGGCAGAGTTTCTCTCACCCTGATGCCCTGTTACCTATCAGTAAATAGATACCTGGGAGTTAGACAGCTGTTACGGGCTGCTTCCTGGTTGTGTGTGTGTGTGTGTGTGTGTGTGTGTGTGTGTGTGTGGTGTGTGGTGTGTGTGGTGTGTGTGTGTGTGTGTGTGTGTGTGTTGTGTGTGTGTGTGTGTGGTGTGTGTGTGGTGGTGTGTGTGTGGTGGTGTGTTCGCCTAGTTGTACTCGCCTAGTTGTACTCACCTAGTTGTACTCACCTAGTTGTACTCACCTAGTTGTGCTTGCGGGGGTTGAGCTCTGGCTCTTTGGTCCCGCCTCTCAACCGTCAATCAACAGGTGTACAGATTCCTGAGCCTATTGGGCTATCATATCTACACTTGAAACTGTGTATGGAGTCAGCCTCCACCACATTACTTCCTAATGCATTCCATTTGTCAACCACTCTGACACTAAAAAAGTTCTTTCTAATATCTCTGTGGCTCATTTGGGCACTCAGTTTCCACCTGTGTCCCCTAGTGCGTGTGCCCCTTGTGTTAAATAGCCTGTCTTTATCAACCCTGTCGATTCCCTTGAGAATCTTGAATGTGGTGATCATGTCCCCCCTAACTCTTCTGTCTTCTAACGAAGTGAGGTTTAATTCCCGTAGTCTTTCCTCGTAGTTCATACCTCTCAGCTCGGGTACTAGTCTGGTGGCAAACCTTTGAACCTTTTCCAGTTTAGTCTTATGCTTGACTAGATATGGACTCCATGCTGGAGCCGCATACTCCAGGATTGGTCTGACATCTGATTGGTCTGTGTGTGTGTGTGTGTGTGTGTGTGTGTGTGTGTGTGTGTGTGTGTGTGTGTGTGTGTGTGTGTGTGTGTGAAAAAAATTAACAGTTGATTGACAGTTGAGAGGCGAGCCGAAAGAGCAGAGCTCAACTCCCGCAAGCACAACTAGGCGAATACACACACCATAGTTCACCCACACTCACTCAGACTTGTCGATTGATTGATTGATTGATTGAAGATGATTAAGCCCACCCTAAGTCATAGGTACGAGTAGCCCGTAGGTGATAGATGTTTGGTGTGAATGTGATCTTTGGTCGTGTAACATCTTTAAGTATCTCTGAGCCCTGGCGGGGGTCATGTCCTGTTGATTGTTCTTGTAGCTTCAGCTACCTGGGACAAAAAGTTCCAAGTAGCACGGGCTATAGTGAGCCCGTAGTGTGTGTCATTGAACTTGATCTTATATACAGCTGAACAAGGCGTGTGAGGTCATCGGCATTCCTTTGATGCGGAAGAACTAATCCTGGTGGATCATCATGGCAGCATCGTACCTGACAACTTGGTGACCACCTCACCGTTGACCAGAGTTGACCTGTCCCCTTGGTTAGCGCCTGACTGAGGTGTGAATTATCCAGTGTGATCTGCCGACTACCTGGCGACGCGTCCAACTGTTGCTGTTCTGTTGCTCTCTTGTTACCTATCCCAGGTACTTGGCTACTATAAAAATGAGGACCTTATATAAAATACAGGATACAAAACACAATGAAATCTGCCTATAATAGGAATGAGCAACATGTAAAGTATCTGGGAATAATGATGTCTGACGACCTAACGTTTAGGGGAGCACAGTGTTCGAATCAGCCAGGATACAAAGAGACCAGGGTCTAATCATCTCCTTATGTCACATAGATGATATTTTCGGAGTGATGGCTGGAGGATGATAAGAGCTGGAACTCTTCTGCAACCGGGCTAAAACGGCACACTAAGACTTGAAATTCACCCTTGAAGTGGATGAATCCACTATTTCCTTCCTGGACACCAGTTTACGCAGAAGAACCGAGTAGAAGAAAGTTCCTCCAAGGAGCTCCGGACCAACCGGGCTGTGGTGGGTATGTGGGCCTGCGGGCCGCTCCAAGCAACAGTCTATTGGACCAAACTCTCACAAGTCAAGCCTGGCCTCGGGCCGGGCTTGGGGAGTAGAACTCCCAGAACCCCATCAACCAGGTATCAACCAGAAGCCTTCACACCACTATCTACTATAAGCCAACAAATCTACACTCATACTGCCATTTCTCAGAGTCATCCTCTATTGCTCAAGAAATCGCTACCTACTCCTTGGGTATACGTACAAATCAGATCATCAGAAGTAACGACAAATTTCAGGAAGCCTTGGAAGACTTCCAAGGCCAAGACTTGCGGACTCATTTCAGGAACAGAGGCTACCCAGAGGAGATCCTTCATTCCCCACAAACTGTGATACCCCCCACCCCTAAAAAAACCAAAGACAACCCTAAACGGAACCCCGGGACACGAATGATCCTCACCAGTATTTTCCAGTTATCGCAGGAGCTTTTCACCTCACTCCTCCTCCTCAGCCTGGCAAATCTTCCCACAGTTATCTCTAATGTTTGCATGGATCAAAGGCAGCTCGCCGAGGGACATCTTGGTCAAAGGCAACGGATGTAACGAATGGTGGTGGTACAGGTATGGGCAACCCAGAGGACGTAATGGCGTGGGGTAGTGTGGATGTAATGGCGTGGTGGTGGTGTGGGGTGTAAGGAGGCATTGGTGTGAGGGACACGATGGTGTGGGAGATGAGGTGGCGGTATTGGTGAAGGAAACTGTGGGAGAGAGGTGTTTGGGGCGCAGGTGACAACTACTTCTGTTTCTTAGTAGATTCTTACTAAGCATTCTCTTATTTCCTCACAGTCCTCTTGTGTGATAATAACAGCTGCATGTTCTTCCCCACTGAAAACTGGAGGAAACTCTTGGGTTTGAATTTATCTATAAATTCCGATGGTAATACAGTGGTTACTGATCCATACTTGTGTTTTGTAATCTGTTCTTTACATGCGCCTCATTCTGGGTGTAAATGAGATGTAACCGTGAGGAATTACATCTGAACCTAACTACTACTTTGATGTCACATCAGAAAGTTATTCTAGTGACCTAGTTTCTCTAACTAGAAGTTTTGAGACTAAACTAGTCTCAACTAGTTCAGTTCAGTGTTTTTTTGTTTTCATGATGATTTCTTATTATTCAGTTTGCAGGCGGCGAGTACAAAGTTTAGCGTTGTTGGCTTGTCATGTCCCAGCGCTCTTCTTGACTGTCTAATGTATTTTCTCAAGAAGTGTTTGTCCCTTGACTTCATAAATATCTCTCTCTCTACATCATCCACATGATATAAAATATGTATCCTTCTTAACGAATCTATTTACCTTTCGTGCAAATAATACAAAATTGGGTTCTTTGTCCTTGTTCTCCTTGGCCACACTTTCTATATCAGGCAGTATGCTTTTTTTTTTTTTTTTAAGATATATACAAGAGTTGTTACATCTTGTACATCCACTAGTACACGTAGCGTTTCGGGCAGGTCCCTGGAATACGATCCTCGCCGCAAAGAATCGTTGTTACAACCAAGTACACATTTTACTGTTGAGTTAAACAGAGGCTACAGTTAAGGATTTGCGCCCAGTAACTCCTCCCCGGCCAAGATACGAACCCATGACAAAGCGCTCGCGGAACGCCAGGCGAGTGTCTTACCACTACACCACGGAGACTGATTCTCTTAGCAAACGTTTCCTAGGGCCTGTTTGCTTAGGAGATATGACTTACAACTATCTTATTAGGCTACCCACTATGGGCACAGTCTTGTCACTGAGGGTAGGGGTGGGAGGGAAGGCTGGGTGTGACTTGCAAAGCCCATCTTCTGGTCAAAGCCCATCTTCTGGTCAAAGCCCATCTTCTGGTCAAAGCCCGTCTTCTGGTCAAAGCCCGTCTTCTGGTCAAAGCCCATCTTCTGGTCAAAGCCCGTCTTCTGGTCAAAGCCCGTCTTCTGGTCAAAGCCCGTCTTCTGGTCAAAGCCCGTCTTCTGGTCAAAGCCCGTCTTCTGGTCAAAGCCCGTCTTCTGGTCAAAGCCCGTCTTCTGGTCAAAGCCCTCTTCTGGTCAAAGCCCATCTTCTGGTCAAAGCCCGTCTTCTGGTCAAAGCCCGTCTTCTGGTCAAAGCCCATCTTCTGGTCAAAGCCCGTCTTCTGGTCAAAGCCCGTCTTCTGGTCAAAGCCCGTCTTCTGGTCAAAGCCCATCTTCTGGTCAAAGCCCATCTTCTGGTCAAAGCCCATCTTCTGGTCAAAGCCCATCTTCTGGTCAAGCCCGTCTTCTGGTCAAAGCCCGTCTTCTGGTCAAAGCCCGTCTTCTGGTCAAAGCCCGTCTTCTGGTCAAAGCCCGTCTTCTGGTCAGGCTAAATATGCTCACCTAGAACACGGGCGAAAAGAATGATTTGTTTGTTGTGGCTTTAGAATCTCAACCCGCACGGCTACACTGTTGCTTCAGGCAGGGTAGCATGAATCATTGGCTGATGATTGGTTGTCGACTTTGACGAACTTGCTGTTCACACAAGCCTCTGTTTTTAGCCCTCTATTGAAGGCGTTTCTTCTGTCAGTCAAGCACGTGATGGGCAGCGAGGCCAGGGAGTCTTCCCCACTGGAAGAGAGAGACAACGTCAGCGAGCCAGCAATATCGCAGGACACTATTTCCTCGAGTTCGAACCTTCTTGTTAGCCAGGAGTGTCTGCCTCTTAAGTGTAGCACTTAAAGAACATTGTCACTTGGGTGTAAAGCTCCATGCAAACACCATGACTTATCATGAGAACAAATCCACAAGGCCATGAGGACGATTCGAACCTGCGTCCGGGAGCATCCCAGACACTGCCTTAATTGACTGATNTGATACCAAAATGAAAGATGTAACACAAAAATTTATGTCAGAACAATGGAAAGATATAAATAAGTGTGATGATGAGCTTCCAGAATTAAAATATTTGTTAAAATTCCAGTTATTGCTCTATTATTATGGGACTAGTTTTAAAATATGCACCTTTTTATTGCGAACAATTTGATACCAAAATGCAAGACGTAACATGAAAATTTATGTTATCAAACTGAACGAGTATACACATTAGGTTGCAGTGTAGAAATTGGTGCTCGTTCACAGGTAACTTTAGGCTTTTCTGTGGGGAGGCACTCCAAACTTTTGTACATTATATTCATACACATCTGTAGGGAATTTAATTGCGAACACAATGATACCAAAACGAGCAACGTAGCACGAGAATTAAGGTGAGAAAAATGGAACGAGTATGCACATTTTACTGATTTTGTGTGCTCACAGGTAACTTTTGCCGACTTTAGGCTTTGCTGTTGGGAGTCACGCCAGGCTTTTGGACATTATATTTATACACACCTGTAGCGAATTTAATTGCGAACACAATTATACCAAAACGAGCGACGTAGCACGATAATTAAAGTGAGAAAGCTGAAACGAGTATACACATTTAGGTGCCACCGCGCGCTTACCTGCACGCTCGCCCACATGTCGGGTGCATGACCCCTAAGTTGACCACGTGCCTGCCTGGTGATCGATAGTGTTAAGTGCATTCCATTTTTCCACTACTCTCACGCTAAAAGAATACTTCCTAACATCTCTGTGACTCAGACGAGTTTCTAGCTTCCACCCATGTCCCCTCGTTCTGTTATTATTTGTGTGAACATGTCATCTATTTCCACTTTGTCAATTCTTGAGTATTTTATACGTTCCTATCTTATACGTTCCTATTTTATACGTTCCTATTTATACGTGTGTGTCTGCACATGTGTTAGAGAGAAATATATGTAGTAGATATAATAGGAATATTGTTATTATTACTGTATTACTATTTATTTTGTATTATTTATATATAAAGAAGAGTTCTTATATTCTTGTACAGCCACTAGCATCCATAACATTTCGAGCAAGTCTTTAATCCTATGTTCCATGGAATACGTCCTGCCAAATCTTTTAACAACTAGGTATCCATTTTACTGTTGGGTGAACAGAGGCTACAGTTAAGGATTGACGCCCAGTAAATCCTCCCCGGGCAGGATACAAACTCAGGACGAAACGTGTGTGAAACGCCGGGCGAGTGTCTTACCACTTGACCACAGGAACTGACAGTATAGATTGGTTAGAAAGGTGGGGTCCAAGAGCTAATAGCTCGATTCTGCAGACACAAATAGTAAATACACAGTCTTTGTAGACTAGCCACTGTCGGATGTGCTACCACTTCATCCATATTCCTTGAGCTTAAATATGAATTTATATAAATATATGAATTACGCTACACGGCTTTTTGCTAAGTTAAGTGATCTTAAATACACAGTCTGCAAACTGATAGCAACATTATTCAGCCCATGCAAACTGGCACTTCTCTCAACTCAGGTGCTGGGAGAGTGACAGGTGGCCTTTGTACGTCAGACCAGCGGCAGCACAACTGTGAAGAATATAAGAGTCGGGTAATTGGGCATCCACCTTCAAGTTGAATTGTTAGCTATACTTGTAGTGCTCAAGATTATTGAAAACAGCTATATATAGCTTAATCATCATCGACAAGTCCCTATCCTCAATACATACTGTAAATAGCTGCATTCAAACTGCAACATGCTTGTCTCTGAAGCCAGACCTAATAAATGTTATATATTTTTTATGTATGTATGTGTGTGTGTGTGTGTGTGTGTGTGTGTGTGTGTGTGTGTGTGTGTGTGTGTGTAATTACCTAAGTGTAATTACCTAAGTGTAGTTACAGGATGAGCTACGCTCGTGGTGTCCCGTCTTCCCAGCACTCTTTGTCATATAACGCTTTGAAACTACTGACGTTTTGGCCTCCACCACCTTCTCACTTAACTTGTTCCAACCGTCTACCACTCTATTTGCGAAGGTGAATTTCTTACGTTTCTTCGGCATCTGTGTTTAGCTAGTTTAAATCTATGACCTCTTGTTCTTGAAGTTCCAGGTCTCAGAAATCTTCCCTGTCGATTTTATCAATTCCTGTTATTATTTTGTACGTAGTGATCATATCGCCTCTTTTTCTTCTATCTTCTAGTTTTTGCATATTTAATGCTTCTAACCTCTCCTCATAGCTCTTGTCCTTCATTTCTGGGAGCCACTTAGTGCATGTCGTTGCACCTTTTCCAGTTTGTTGATGTGCTTCTTAAGATAAGGGCACCATACAACCGCTGCATATTCCAGCTTTGGTCTAATAAAAGTCGTGAACAATTTCTTTAGTATTTCTCCATCCATGTATTTAAAAGCAATTCTTAGGTTAGAAAGTGTAGCATAGGCTCCTCGCACAATGTTCTTGATGTGGTCCTCAGGTGACAGTTTTCTATCTAAAACCACCCCTAGATCCCTTTCTTTATCAGAATTCTTTAAAGATTTCTCACATAATTTATAGGTTGTGTGGGGTCTATGTTCACCAATTCCACATTCCATAACATGGCATTTATTCACATTAAATTCCATTTGCCAAGTGTTGCTCCAAATACTTATTTTGTCCAGGTCTTCTTGAAGGGCATGACAATCATCTAGGTTTCTTATCTTCCCTATTAACTTAGCATCATCAGCAAACATGTTCATGTAATTCTGTAATCCCTCTGGTAGATCGTTTATGTAGACAATGAACATTACCGGTGCAAGAACTGAACCCTGTGGTACTCCACTCGTGACATTCCTCCAATCCGATACCTTGCCTCTGATACGGCCCTCATTTTTCTGTCAGATCAATGTCTGTCTGTCTGTCTGTCTGTGTGTGTGTGTGTGTTGTGTGTGTGTGTGTGTGTGTGTGTGTGTGTGTGTGTGTGTGTGTGGTGTGTGTGTGTGTGTGTGTGTGTGTGTGTGTGTGTAATGTCATACGGTACCTAATATACAGAACCACCAGTAACCAAGGCCCGATTACTAGATCATTACATCCTGCACAATTTAGAAATCAAGTCATTTAGAGGTAGATTAAAATATAGTTTCATGAAATAACATAATAATAATATGTTGAAATTTTGACACTGTATCCTTATTTTGCTTCTTGAAGGCAAAGTATATGTAATTAAATAAAAGGTGTATTGCATAACATACAGCTAATTCTGTCACTCCACATGTAAACTTCAATCTTACCACTGTCAACTGCCTCATCTATGCTGGATAAAATGATAGCAAATTTGTTAAACAGGAATGGCCCATTTGTAAAACCATGTTGTGAATCATTTATTAATTTATATTTTTCAAGATGAAAACAAATGGTATTTGCAATCATCGATTCAAGTAACTTTCCCACAAAAGACGTTAGGTTAATTGGTTGATAGTTTGACGCAAATGATCTATCTCCTTTCTTAAAAATTGGTACAGTACCACATTAGCAACCTTCCACGACTCTGGCACTCTGCCTGACTGTAATGATTTATTAAATTTGGTAGACAGTAGCTTGCAAAACAACTCTATGCATTCTTTAAGCACCCTGGCAAACACTTCGTCTGGCCCTGGGAATTTGCTTGGCTTGAGTTTCACTATTTGTTTAATAACATCATCCCTGGTAACTGCTAAACTAATCAACCTGTTCTCTTCCCCACCCACATGGACTTGTTTGGCTGAAGGCATATGTTAAGTTCCTCTTTAGTAAATACAGATAAAATATTTATTAAAAATATTACTCATCTCTTCATCATTATCAGTTATCAGACCTGTTTCAGTTTTTGATGGCCTGGCCCTGTCCTTTCCCTAATCATTGGTCGATAGTACTGAGAAAAAACCCAGAAGGCATAAAAAAAAACAGTCCATATATATATATGGACCAGAAGGCACTTGTAAAGCTTGACTTTAAAAATGCCTTCAGTCAAGTCAGAAGAGATGCTGTCCTCAGGGCTGTAACACAACCATTTCCTTCCCCTTTACTCATTAATCGCCCCCCCCCCCCTCTTTTTCTGGCCCGTTGGCATCGTGAGGGGGCTTGGTGGGCAGCTGCCGGAGTGTGATGCTCCATGGGTCAGTCCTCTGTCCTTTTGAAGCCTTATGCTCCTGCTGCTGTCTTTGCTGTCTTTACCAATTTTGCCAGAACTCTTTTCCTTTTTCCTTGTGTTTCATTTTTCTTCTCACCTCTTCCCCTTTTCTAATTGTCATTTCCTGCCGACCTTTTGCCAGTCTTGATTATTCTTTCAGACTTCTTCCGTTTTGATGTCCGGGTATTTGGAGAGGCATACTCTCTTACCCGTAGAACTGTTGTACCCAACGTCTCGAGCGAGGGGACCCTTTTATTGTCAATCCTCCTTTCGTCGCTGAACCCGATCTCGACGGACTGATGGTTTTTAAGGTGGCGTTTGTGATGCGTATACCCACGAGGTACCCCGGGGGGGGGTGGCCTGGCAAGACCGGCAAAATGTCTCTTGTTGGGTGTCCTATCCTCTAATTGTGGCTCCGTGGTGGGTACGGGGGCACATTCGTGAATGAAAGTACTGGTATTACCTCTCATTTTCATGTCGCTGAATACAGTTCCTCTTATGACTTCTCAGGCTTGTGGGGGTGGGCGACCAAGTCCCCGAGTCGACCTGTGTTGGAAGACCAGACTCTGTAGCCCCTGCGACATTGGGCCCTGACCTAGCTCCTCCTTTGATCCTCCTGACTACTCCCCTCTCCTCACACCAGGATCGTCTGACTTTTCCTGAAGCGAGATGCCAAGTCCCCTTTCACTGGCGTATCTTATGCTCGCGTGTTGAGTTCGTCCTTCCCACCTTCCTCAGTCCCACAACCGTTTCCAGGCCTTGGACCCAGACACGCCCACCACCTCCTCCCCTGTTCCTTTACGTTTTGTCCCGGAAGGTCTCCCTCCTAATTCTCCTTCTGGAGTTTCACCCCTTCCTACCCTGTCCACCATGTCTCCTGTGTCCTCTTTTCCTTCTTCCCGACCCTCCCCACAATCTTTTGGCCTTCTATGCCGCCTGTCTGTCAAGGCTTATGTCCATCATCCTCCCAGCAATCTTCATGTTGTTCACTCCCGTTCTTCTTCCCCTGTTGAGACCATTGCGAGTGTCGCCCAGTACGTTGTTGCTGGTACACCTTTCTCTTCGAGTCAAAAACGTAAGCTTGGCTCCTCTCCTTCCTCCTCCCCAGTGGGTAAGAAGGTATCGCTTTCTTCCCCGCCCTCCCAACTCTGACTATCGCTACGTCCCCTCCCATTTCAGTGGTCGGGCCCCCCTGTCCCAGCTATGGAGGTTTCTCTCTCCCCGATTCCCTCTCGGTTACTGCCCTTGCTAAGGTGCGCTCCCTGGTTTCTGCCCCCCCCCTCCTCCTGCTGTCCTTGACAGCCCCTCTCGGTTGTCTCCCCCTCCTTCGGATCCCATCCGTCTACCTCTGATCTGTCCTCCTGCTCCCTTCCCTCCATCCTTACTAAGTTTACCCATGCCCCCTAACCCTGATCCTGATCTTGAGCTTATTTAATATGCTGTGTTCTTCTTTACCTTTGTTTCTTCATTGTTCTCTGTTGCTGTCCTTTCTCTTTTTGTTAATGTCTAGTCTTCAATGGAATATTCATGGATTTTATGCCAACTTCCATGAACTCCAATTTCTGATTACACAGTTTTCACCATCTTGTGTTTGTCTCCAGGAGCTGATGCTTGGTGCTTGTCCTGGTCACTTTCGCGGTTATTTCCTTCTTTCTTCCCCCCCAAGCTCTTGCTGGGGCCCATAACTCTACTGCTCTCTTGATTCGTACTAATATTCCCTTCGTCCCCCTACTGTTTCCATCACCTATCCATTGTTCTGCTGCCCGTGTTTTTGTGAGTAAATGGTATACAGTCTGTTCCATTTATCTCCCCCCCCCCAAATGTCCCACTTTCCCTCCTGATCTTAAGCACCTCCTGGACTCCTTGTCAGAGCTGGTGCTCTTGTTGGGTGATTTAAACTGTCGACATACCCTCTGGAGTGATGTTCTGACATACACCCGAGGCCGCCTTTTCGAACCGTTCGTCCTCTTCTTCCCTGTCTCTTCTGAATTCTGGTGAGCCCACCCATGTGGACTCTCGAACTCGTGCCCTTTCCTGTCTTCATCTTTCTCTTTGCTTGTCGTCCCTTTACTTAGATCTCACGTGGCGGGTTCTTGATGACCTCTATAACAGTGACCATTTCCCCATCCTTGTTTCCTTTTTCTCTTTTCAGCCTCCCCTCTCCTTCCCTAGGTGGCAGTTTGCCAAAGCTGACTGGGAGCTATTCATTCTTCGTGCTACCCTCTCTGACCTCTCTGCCTCTTCCTCGCGCCCTCCTCCTTTTCATGACACTGTCTTCGACGCTGCCCCTCCGCTCTGCCTACCGGGGCACGAGGAAGTGCGTTTCCTGGTGGAATGCGGACTGTGCTCGGACTGTCCGCTGTAAGCGTGCAGCCTGGAAGAAACACCGACGCTGGCAGACGGCTGATTCTTTTACAGTATTTTGTTTCAGAAAGCAAGTGCAGTGGCCAGTACAGCTAAGCGTGAGAGTTGGAAATCTTATGTTTCCACCATTACGTCCGATACTCCTCTGCTGCAGATCTGGAAGAAGATCCGCATGATTGCGGGTAAATTCGTTCCAGATGTCTCGCCAGTTCTTCACCTCCACGGTACTCTTGTGGCGGACCCAGTGCAGGTTGTGACCGAACTGGATTCCCACGTTTCTTCTGTTAGCTCTGGTTCTCATCTCCCTCAATCCTTCCTTCTTCGTAAGCCCATTCTTGAATCTCATCCCTAGGTTTCCACACTCGTCCTCCTTCAGATCTCTGCCCGAGCCCTCTGCGGTTCTACGGCAGTGGGCTTGGATGACATTCATTATAGATGCTTCGACATCTCCCTCCATGCACATCTCGGTATTTACTAGGTCTACCTTGCGCAGTCTTCACAACCCTCACTCTCGCCTGTGGTGTGCTTTGACCTTTTCCCCTCCTGTAGTTCCTGTTCCCCTTCACCACCTTCCTCTTTCTGTCTGGTTGTCTCGCCTGCAGCGTTCTCTTTCGGTTAGTATTACTAATATTTCTCCTTGTGTTCTGTCCTTGGCCCCGTGGAGGATCCCCCTTCCTCATTATTGCAAATCCCTGACCCGCATCACTAAAGCTTTTACCCCTCCTACAGTTCTGAAATGCTTTTTCCTTGAACACTTATTTTCACATTCCTGCTCAGTTTCCATCTTCACCGATGGGTCTAAGTCTGCAGACGGTGTTGGCTACTCTGTTGTTTTTCCTATCCACACCTATCTGTGCCGCCTGCCTGTGTCGCCTGGCGGAGACTAGCATCTTCACGGCAGAACTTTATGCTATTCTCTATGCTCTTCGTCTCCTGCTTTCTCGCTGTCAATCCTCCTTTGTGGTTGTAGTTGACTCTCGCAATTCATGGCTCTGGAGTTCTTTAATCCAGTTCATCATGAATTTACTTGTATGTTGTAATAAACATTGTTTGGCATTCGTACTCAAGTATGTGAAAGTTGTAGGTCAATGTGTGTAGAAATGAAGTCAAGAAAAAATAACACCCCAAAAACACAAATACAGTATAGGGATAATTATAATAATTATGATGATTTAGGGAATATATTTAAGGTATACTTTATATAATTAATAAAGCCCTAATCTTGTCCCTAATCATCAAACAACCTAAAGAAACAGGAAAATAGAGTTTGAAATCTGTGAAAAAATCAGCCCAAAAAAAATTCAAAGACCCAAGTTCTGAGAGTTGTAACTGATTTATTTGTGAGCAATTTAATTCTGGCTTCACATAGTTAGGAACAAGTATGCATTCTCCAGGATGTAAAGGTTAAAACAAATTCAAATAATAAACAAAGGAGGAAAACAACCTAAAAACAAAAAAAAATTTCCCTTAAAAAAAATATTTTTTGGACATTGTTAAAAGTAACTGATAACATTGGGCAATGTATTTATATGATATATGACAAAATAGAGCATAATAACATAATTACTCGTTATTGTGTTATTATGTATTACTCACCAATGCTATAAAGGCACCAGCTGAATATCCACTTTATGGACACTTCTTACTACTATTCTTCTTTGTGCATTGGACAGGTGCTTGCATCTCTTTATTATTGCATTATCCATCATTTCAGCCAATAAGTTGGAGATTTGTCTAACATTTTTAAGTAATTTTTACATAATTCGAATATTTCTCTAATTATACCCCCTTCAGTGTCACACATCATATGACGTTTTGCGCAGTTTAAGGGTTAAACACTCATTGTATTAACCAACGTACATTTTGTAACCTTTAAATACCTAATAAAGCACAACAAAATGCAACGGGAAGGGGGTGGTAGGATAAAAAAACATAGAAACAACATTGGAGAGGGACCTAAAAATCCCCTCTAATGCATTATGTGTGTTTTGTTCCGAGGGTAAGGATCCCCTTCTTCCAGCAAGGGGTAGTACTCCCTTCCCTATTAATTAATTTAAAAATATATAACAACACACACACATATAACAATCACTGTTTGAAGATATCATTCAGCTCTTCAGATGTGGGGTGCGTGCCCAAGATACAGCAAGCATTTCCTCTCTGGACTGCGACACTGAGGTGCTGGATCAGGAAACTGGCCACTCTCGAGTCTCTAGTTTGCTTAATGAGTTCCATACCCACCTCATTTAGGAACTTAAGTGCACATTTACCCCAGGCACCCTGGGTCTCGGAGCCATTCGGCACGAACCTGTAACAACGTTCTAGGTCCCTGTACAGTACTTGTTAATTTTCTGGGTCTCCCTGAAGATGGCCACCCTGCCCCCTCAACTGTACTGTGAGGTAGATAGGCATCAGCCAATGTAGATGCACACATGTAATCCCACAAAAATCAATTCTCCAAAATTCATTTTTATTTCTAGTCTGACGCGACACTTGAACGCGTTTCGTAATAACTTATTACATTTTCAAAGACTTTTAGTTTACACACACAACTATAACCTGCAAACACTAAACAGAGTTCTTAATTCATTCATTCGTTCTTAATTCAGAGTTCAAAATTCATAAAAATGAATTTTGGAGAATTGATTTTTCAATTACCATCAACAGTGAAAAGAAACATAAGAAATATTGAGAAAATTCGTGTTAGAATTATTAATTTTACTTTTTCGGTCATATTTAATAATAAATTATGTATTTAATATATTATATTTTATATATTATATAATGTATAGATTATATAATGTATAGATTATATAATATATATAAATATTATATAATATATATATTTATATATTATATATTATATTATATAATATAATTATATATATTATATATATTAAAACCTAGAAGGGGTACCACCTCTGATATTATATATATCAGTATATTTTGGTAGCAGTCTTTCTTGTAAACATATGTTGTTAAATATGACTGAAAAGGTAAGATTAATGATTCTAACACGAATTTTCTCATTATTTCTTATGTTTCTTTTCACTGTCGATGGTAATTGAAAAATCAATTCTCCAAAATTCGTTTTTATTTCTAGTCTGACGCGACGCCTGAACGCGTTTCGTAATAACTTATTACATTTTCAAAGACTTTAGTTTACACACACAACTGCAACCTGTAAACACGCTAATCCGTCATACTTATACTCGCATTTGGGTGAGGTGATATGGTACAACAGTTCCATTGGGTGAGGTGATAAAGTAAGTGTTGTACCATATCACCTCATCCAAATGCGAGTATAAGTATGACGGATTAGCATGTTTACAGGTTACAGTTGTGTGTATAAACTAAAGTCTTTGAAAATGTAATAAGTTATCACGAAATGCGTTCAGGCATCGCGTCAGACTAGAAATCAAAAAGAATTTTGGAGAATGGATTTTTCAATTACCATTGACAGTGAAAAGAAACATTACCATCGACAGTGAAAAGAAATATATAACTGAAAAATCCACACCCAAGAAGGATTCGAACCCAGACAGCCAGGACCATGTACCTTGGCATACCTTAACCTTAACACTAAATGTGCTCCTGGCTGTCTGGGTTCGAATCCTTCTGGGGTGTGGTGTTGTGGAAATATCTATGCCCAAGTTGACCCCCGAGCGCTATGGGATCTTCGATAGTCTCAGAACTACCAAGATTTTTGTACAGTTGTGTGGTCTAATGGTTAAGGTACCAGGTACGCCAAGGTGCATAGTGCACCTGGCTGTCTGGGTTCGAATCCTTCGGGGGTGTCGAGTTTCAATTATATATATATATATATATATATATATATATATATATATATATATATATATATATATATATATATATATATTATATATATATATATATGAAAGTGTCAGAACACGGAGGAAAATTGAAACAGGAATTTCCTTAAGTACTTTCGTATATTAATACATCTTCAGAAGGAGTGGTTTTACAGGTCGAGTACTGGACATAAATAGGCAGGAGAGAATGGTGGAGTGAGGTGAGGTACAATACGTGTTCACTGCAGAGGGCCTATTGGCCCAACCGATGCAGCAACCACACACAGGCCCACACATAGATAATTATAGCATAAAATAGTAAATATTTACAATGAATTAGTGAGACAAATGTGTTCCAATGATCCTACTTAAATCGCCCTTTAACCGATCTATTAAAAATGGATCTAAGTTATATAGACCACTGCTAATGTTCAAATTACTTTCTTTTGTGATCTGTATCAAAGCAAATTCAACTATGTTTCTGTTATAGGTGCTTTTACAATTCGTTATTAAAGAAGCTATCTCCCAATCAATTTGGTGAGCATCTTCACCAAACTGATTGTGAATTGTGTTGTAATATAATACTATTTGAGTTATTGTGGTTTCTGTTCTAGGTTCAGGATTGTATCATCGGTCCAGGTGTCGTCTTATAGTAGTGTTTATTTATGTGTTGCTATATCCATTGTNTGAAGATTTTTCTGGAGTGCACTCTGCACGTTTTGCCTGCATACCACTAGTCCTGGTTGGGCTCACTGCTTGATTTTCTCACAACGAAACGATCCATTGAAGATTGTTTTTTTTCCTTCTTCGCACATTTGTCTGTTTGAGCATCACATTGTCATTGAAAAGATTAATGCAATGGCCTTCTACAGCTTTCTCTGGTGAATTTTTCAATAAAGGTTTGCATTTCTTCCCTCATCTGACACCACTTCCTAATTATTGTGGAAGGGATATTCACTTCTGCCTCATCCTCCTCTGAAGAAATATCCTCAGCTGCCTCTTGTTGCTGCTCCTTTTCAAGGGCTTGGAGTTTTTCGGTGTCAGTTCTTCGCTGTGTTCTTTCACTCAGCATCATCCAATTCCAAGCCCATTTTCTGGCCCAGAGTAACAATTTCCTCAACAATAGGCACTTCATTTACAGCTCAAACCCCTCAAAGCCTAGTTCTGTCACACATTCAGGCCACAATTTTCTCCAGCCAGAGATCAGGATTCTTTGACTCACTTCTTACCAGGCTTTGTCAACTAGTTTTCAAGCACTACAAATGTTAAAATGGTGTTTTCAGAACTCTTTGAGGGTGAGGTTTGTGGCTTCCGTCACTTCAAAACATTCCTGGAAAGTGCCCTTTCATAAAGTTTCTTAAAATTGTGCTATATCTTGATCCATAGGCTGAATTAGAGGAGTGATGTTAAGAGAAGGAACTTTATTGTGAGAAAATCAAATCTGTTCAACAATGCATCTTCCAAGCCTGGAAATGAGCAGGAGCATTGTTGAGGGAAGCAGGGCCTTGAGTGGCAAACTTTTCTCCTGCAGATATTTTTGTATGGCAGGGCACACCAAGATATTCACCCACTCCGTAAAAAAAATCCTAGTCACCCTGCCTTATTATTAGCCTCCACATCAAACACACATTCGGTTTTTCTGCACACCATACTTTTTTAAAAACCTTTGGATTTTTTTAAACCCTTTAATACACAAGCAAGGGTTTAATTTTCAAATCGCCACACTCGCATTTCCACACAGCAAAAGCGTAAACCTATTTTTCATAGGCTTGTGTCTGGCAATGATTTTTCCTCCTTGGTAATGTGTGTCCTCTTAGCAATCTTTTCCAGAACAGTCCTGTCTCATCACAATTAAACATTTGTTGCGGTAGGTATCCCTCACCTTCTACAAACTCTTTAAATTCTTCAATAAATCTTTCAGCTGCTGGTTTGTCTGAGCTGCCTTCCCATGCCTCACAACACTATGAATACCACTTCTTTTTCTAAATTTGTCAAACCATCCCCTGCTTGCCTTAAAGTCTTTCGAATCTGCACCGTTCCAGGGGTTTTCTTTACAAGATCTTCATGCAATACCCTGGCTTTCTCACAAATCACCCGCTAACTCCCTGTTGTGTATCCAAATTAGTAACAACTTTTCCACATCCTCAAGTATTTGTGGTCTTTGTTTCGTGATTGTTGATACGCCTTTTGCCACTTTAGCACCCATAATATCCTTTTTCTTGGCAAGTATAGTGCATATCGTTGACATGGATTTGTCGTACTGCCTAGCTAGTTCAACAACACGAGTTTCATTTTCATGCTTACGATTGATCTCTTGTTTTTCCTCAATTGTCATTCTCACATGCGATTTCTTGCCTTGAACCTTACCACTGGCTTTCTTGGGACCCATGGCGAGATATGTAATAACTTTTATGCTCAAATAGCTAAAAAATCCAACAGAAAACTAAATTCTTGTGAAAAATTCTGGCGGGATAGTCACTGGTACGAGGCACTGTTAAACTGAGGCACGATCGCCATGCCACCACACGCTAGGTCGGCCGTACTCGTACCAACAAACTCATATCCTGATGCAAAGTTCATATCCCGATTCAAATTTTCCGAAGAAATCGGTCTCGAAACCCGAAAAGTTCGTAAACAGGGACATTCGTAACCCGAGGTACCACTGTATTCCTATGAATAAAGTTCTCAGAGCTACCAGTGTTAATCAGTGCACTGATTGGAATGCATTGATCTTAGAGCTAAGCACTGATTTATTTAGGCATGAGGGTGTAGTCCCAGCTAAAGTAGCAAGCATAACAGCTGAATGTTGGGTATATGAAGCACTGTTAGTCTGTTTCAGAGATTGGCAAACCTTAACAGCACAATGACCTTTTTCTTGCAATTCATACACAGAGCCTCTCTAGCTGGATATCGAATGCGAGGATGTCAAGTGTAACCACAAAAGAAGCACCTTAAACCACGAGTTGTAGCTGCAGAAAATGTTTCAACTTTTTCTTCTTCACTTTCTTGTCCTCCCGAGTCCTCCAGGTCTAATGAGTGTGTCATGGCAGTGTTTGTAGCCCCCTGGCTGAACATAACAGGCAGAAAGTTTTTGTGCAGTTTCTAGAGTGTGAGCCTGGTTTTATTTTCAAGTAAGCGCTGCCTTATTGTGGCAGAACCTAGCCCATTAATGAAAGCATCTCTCACATAGTTATCACAAGCTTCTACAGCAGTCACTGCTTTGAACTGACAATCTTTAGCTAATAATTTCAATGCCAGAAGAAACTGGTCAAGCGACTCACCGGGCTCTTGGCATTGTGTTGCAAGCACATACCTTGCGAATACTTCATTCTTGGGCTTCACAAACAGTTCTGTTAGGGATTTTTCAGCCGCATCATACGTAGTGCAGTCAGCTGTGTAGTCGAACACAGGTGGAGCAGCGTAGTTTATTAAGAAACCCAGCTTGTTCACGGTGGGAGTAGTTTGTTGTACTGCTAGAGAGAAGTTTTGGAATGGTTTGAGCCAGTGACGCCATTCTTGAGCGGTGGTGGAGGAGTTTGAGTCAGTAGCAAACCACTCGGGCCGTAGGAACCGCTCCATGTTCACTGGCTGAATTATTTATCAATAATTGAGGTAAAGAAAGGCATTGCCAGATTTGTGGCTTTATTGATCAAATAATTACAGTATAGTTACATCATGTAATAGTACAAGCCATATAATATACAATACATATATACACTGTCTATTCACTATAAGAATAAGCAAACTGCATATGACTAAAGCTAAGACAAACATAAATTAAGCTAGGAGTTAACATTCTACCAACCTGTATACAAGCATGGCACAGCTGATCTGACGATCAAAACAATAACAGTCAAGCGAGCATCCATCCGGTACAATAATAGCTCTGCCCCCAATACAATAGATATAGCACTTTTACTAAACCCTATATTTTGTTTTTTGGGGGTTATTTTTTCTTTACTTCATTTCAATACATATTGACTTGCAACTTTCACATATTTGAGTTCGAATGCCAAACAATGTTTATTAAAACATACAAGTAAATTAATGAATTAGAACTGCCATATTCATTGTCGATAACTTCAACTTCAATTATATCTATAACTAGAATTTCAACTTCAGTGTCCAAAAATCTAGTTTCTGACTGATTCTCAACATTTTTACATATAGTGTGCACAGCTGTCTGTTCTACAATCCCTTGAGAATGGATTTTTCATGAACCCTAAACGTTTGGAGTTATAAATTTTTGTTGTCTAAATTTGCGCACATTTCTTCTTCGTGATAGTAGTTGCAGTTTGCATGAACAGTTTGTCCTCCCGATGACTGCACCAGTACAGATGTTGGGAGATGCGTTAATGTTGAGGATAATAAAAGTTTCAAAAGTGCTTGATGCGTTGTGCTGTAGATAGAGGAGTGGCGACTAATGAGGTGGATGTTAGAGAAAGGCTTGCCGCACCGTAGGACTGGATGTTGTGTTATGGTGTCAGCTGATCCTTGGTGCTGCAACGAGGCATTTGTTTTCTGTGTTTAACTGTTGATGGCGCCAGGTATAAATGTGGCACGGGTCAGATGTGACCCAAATTGTTGGTCTACTGGAGATATTTAGCTAGTGCTTTGACTATTTGGTATTTTTCCTGTAACAAGTGGTCACCTCCTCCTAATATATGCTCGTTGGTAAAGGGTATTTTAAGTGCGACAAATACTTGTTTGAAATTTACTCTGGCACTATGATGTCGGAAGCAGTGAAGGAGATACTGTTCGAATGTTTTCAGGACCTGACAGTGGATGCAGAGTTCGATGATGTCTGTTCTGTACTTAGAACTGTGTGCTGCCAGTTTGGTGTGTACCAGCCTTATTCTGGTCATTATTACATCAATTTCTCTGCTTTTATATCTAACATGTTTCCAAGTTTCCCATTTCTTTTTAATGGACCCATAGTACAAAGGTGAGCATGACGTTTTCCATTTCGTTGCAAAATCTTGGGTGATGGTATTTTTGAAGGCTCCTTTACGTGCAACATGAGGAATTGAATGATGGGTAATGTGAGGCGTGTTGTGCATCGCTTTGGCTAGTTTATCTACAAGCTCATTATGGAGAATTCCACAATGCACTGGGACCCATTGGATAGAGGTGATAACCATTTCAAGTGCCATATTGACAATTTATTTTTATAGTAAACTATACTGAAGACATATATTCTGAATTCATGAAAATGAAGATCATATGCTATTCTGAGAGCATAACATAAAATGAACAATTGGTCTTGTTTTATATTTTTGCAGCCGATTTCAAAATCTGAAGTTTTCAATATTCAGTTTTATAATTATTTTTTATTTTCTTGTTTTTCAAGTTACGCTGGTATCATTTAGACAAAGTTGGAGCATTTGCCTAGTAGATTGCACAAAACATTTGAAAGAGTTTCAGCAAATTTTTAAAAAGTTCAATGTCCCACTTCATATGATGATTTGCACAGCTTGATGGTTAATGCCTCCAACCTCTCGTCGTAGCTCTTGTCCTTCAACTCTGGGAGCCACTTAGTGGCATGTCTTAATAATTACCTAAGTATAGTTACAGAATGAGAGCTACGCTCGTGGTGTCCCGTCTACCCAGCACTCTGTCATATAACGCTTTGAGACTACTGACGGTCTTGGCCTCCACCACCACCCCACTTAACTTGTTCCAACCGTCTACCACTCTGTTTGCGTCAGAATTGCATTTCACCTTTGTAAATGCACATTAATGACACTTTGAACACTTTATGTAGGGCATACGTAAATCTGTGTATCTATGTATTTACGTATGTAGGTTAGCTTAGCATTTTAAAAGTACCGAATCACCTTCTGTGGTTGATTGTTCAATAATCCCTGAACTATATGTTTAACTGATCTCTACCCTGTCCATGGAGGACGAAGAAAATGTATATATGCTGGTTAGCATTGTAAATGTGTGGCCACATTTGTGGTAGAAAATAATAATAAAAAAAAAACTGTTTGCGAAAGTGAATTTTCTTGTATTTCTTTGGCATCTTTTTAGTTAGTTTAATCTATGACCTCTTGTTCTTGAAATTCCAGGTCTCAGGAAATCTTCCCTATCAATTTTATCAATTCCTGTTACTACAGTATTTTGTATGTGGTGATCATATCTCCTCTTTTCTTCTATCTTCTAGTTTTGGCATATTTAATGCCTCTAACCTCTCTTCGTAGCTCTGCTCTTCAGTTCTGGGAGCCACTTAGTAGCATGTCTTTGCACCTTTTCCAGTTAGTTGATGTGCTTCTTAATTAAGATATGGGCACCACACAACTGTTGTATATTCTAGCTTTGGCCTAACAAAAGTCGTGAACAATTTCGTTAGTATTTCGCCATCCATATATTTAAAAGCAATTCTGAAGCTAGAAAGCGTGGCATAGGCTCCTCGCACAACGTTCTTTATGTGGTCCTCAGGTGGTAATTTTCTATCTAGAACCACCCCTAGATCTCTTTATCAGATTTTTTTATGGTTTCTCACATAATTTATAGGTTGTGTGGGGTCTATGTTCTCCTAAAAACCCAGAGCCACTTGGAATGGAAACCGGCCATTTTTTATCCAATCGACCTAGGGATAGTCATCAAAATAAGCGCCTTTAGAATGCGCACATTTTGATACCAAAATGAAAGATGTAACATGAACTTGCTGTCCGAACACTTATATGATTATAAATAGGTTTTTGGTCAAAATTTAAAATATTTGTTAAAATTCTATTTATTGTGCTATTATGTTGGACTAGCTTTAAAATGTGCGCCTTTACGTCGCGAACAATTTGATACCAAAATGAAAAGATGTAACACAAAAATTTATGTCAGAACACTGGAAAGATATAAATAAGTGTGATGAGAGCTTCCAGAATTAAAATATTTGTTAAAATTCCAGTTATTGCTCTATTATTATGGGACTAGTTTTAAAATATGCACCTTT
>WNGS01006636.1:9092228-9145251 GCA_020271785.1 Procambarus virginalis
TGTCAACGAGTTTTCAAGCACTACAAATGTTAAAATGGTGTTTTTCAGAACTCTTGAGGGTGATGTGCATAGGGCGCCCGGAGGTGGACCTCTTTGCGTTGGCATGGTCGAGGTGTTTTCCGGTATATGTGGCGCCCTTCCCCGCCTGCGAGGCTGTCGGGATCGATGCCTTCAGCAGGACGGGTCAAGGTGGGGGTTCCTGTACCTCTTACCCCAGGTTTCAGCTGGTTGCTCCAGGTCCTGGCTCGCTTGGAGACTTACCAGGGGCGAGTAGTCCTCTTGGCCCATGGTGGCCGGCCAGCCGTGGTTTCAGCCGCTGCTTGCCCGGTTCTGAACCCAGAGGTTTTTCCACGGCTCCTCCTCTTTCAGGAGACCGGCCTGGTCCGGTATGAAACTGGTTCGCTCTTCTCCTCGAGTCTTCGCGTTTGGTGTTTTTGACTCTGGTTTATCACCATCTTTGTGGTGCTCAGGTGGCCTCTTTGATGGTTTCCCACCTGTGGTCTTCTTCTCGGTGGCAGTATGAAGTTTTCTGGCGGTCCTTCCGTTTCTTTTTGACTCTTCGTCGTTGCCCTTCGCTTTCTGTTAGGGTGTTGTCCTTTCTCTCTTGGTTGTTCCAGGACCGGCATCTTATGCCTAATACTATTACCTGTAATGTGCGGTGCTGGCGGAACCGCTGCAGCTTGCTTTCGGTATCGATGTTACTTCTACACCATTTCACAAGCTGTCTCGTGTGTTGTTTCACCTCCGGCCTGCTCATGCGCCGCCTGAGCCGTCCTGGTCTTTGGACAGAGTGCTCTCCTATTTATCTTCTCCTCAGTTTGTTGTGGCCCCTTTGGTTCAGGATTGTTTTGCCAAGGCTCTTTTTCTGTTGGCATTAACCTCTGGGGGTCGGGTGGCGGAGCTTCATGCTCTTCTCCGGCGCAGAGGTTTTTGCTCTTTTAGTTGTGGTCATAGGCATGTTTGCCTGCAGCCGTCTCCCTCTTTGCTGGCGAAGAATGAGACTGCTGCTTTCCGGAGGAGTCCTTGGGTTGTTGTGCTTGGTTGGTCAGGCCGGGGGTTCATCATGTGTTATGTCCGGTTGCGGCCCTTTGCCATTATCTGCTCGCCACAGCTTCTGTGTCCGGGGATGCGCTTTGGGTTGATCCGGTTTCCCGTCTCCCCTGTTTGCGGGTTTGGGTCTCTGAGGTCGTCTGCGTGAGTCATTAAGTCTAACCAGCCTGCAGTCTATCCCCTGTGCCCATGACGTTCGTAAGTTTGCTGCTCTTGCTGCCGTCTTTGGCAGTATATCTTGGGGGCCGACATTCGGGCACAGGTTTTTGGTGGTTGAACAGGATCCTGGCTGCACGCTACCTTGTGAACGTTCCTGGCCCCAGTCGGGCCTGTGTCGCTTTGGGTCGGCGGTTGTAGCCTGTTGTCTCTACTTCGAGTTGAGGAGTGGAACACTGACCGCCTCCTGGGTAGGTACCCTTCTTCTTGTTTTGTCTTTGGTGAAGTAGTTCCGGGGAGCCATAGGGGCTTCTCCCAGAAAACCAGCGTTGAATGTAATGAAACGCCATTTTCTGGGCGAGTCCCGGAGGCTCCCTGCCAACCCTCCCTCCCTCTGGTCGGCGTTTTTTCGCGTTTTTTGATATCCAGTCTCAGAACTGGGGTGAGGATCGCCAGCGCGAGGGTCTGGGGCTCCCCCTTCCGAGGAAGGGGGGAGCTGCACAGACATGCGGCGCGGCTCATGTGACATCATGCTTGTTTGCTCGTTTTACTTTTGGGGAGTTCTGTCCACTCATTTCACGATTTTCGTTGTTAACCAGAACAGGGGATTGTTTTGTGGCGCTTACCTTTCTGGGTGCCTGTCCTGGTCGATGGCAGATATAGAATGCTCTAAATCACATGTGCATTTCTATGGGCCATTGCTCCTCATGCCTCCGTGAGGGGGCCAGGTTCTGGCTCGGGGTCCCCGGTAAGCCTAGAACTCTACCCACATCAACTGATGCAAAATAGTTAGGATATCCTTATCAGCCATGGATAGCTCCGGGAAGCCTCCGGGACTCACCCAGAAAATGTCATTTCATTACATTCAACGCTGGTTTTTTATTTTTATTTTCTTCTTATAATTGGTATTTGGCTGCTGCCTTTATGTTTTTATCTAACAGTTTGCAGAACTCGGCTTCAACTTCTGAGCCCAAACATTTTATGGTTGTCTAATTCTGTGAGATCTACCTGTTGTCCAGCCCAATTCTTTGTTTGACTGCTTTTAGAACTATGGATGGAGGTAGTCTGTCACTGTTCTCCGTTACTTTGTTCTACTTTGCTTGCTGCCCTTAATCCTTTAACCATGGGGCTGCGCCCCTGTTTCTAAGATGCAACACCCAGGTGCATAGGAATAAGAAGGTTAAAAAAATCCTTGCCTTTCCTTTCCTTTACCTTTCAAAAATTCAGAGAATCAACATCCCAGCAGCCTGCTCTCTAAATAGGCCTCCTGGCGGCTTGACTGGTCAACCAGGCTGTTCAATGTGGCTGCTTGCAGCCTGACATATGAGTCGCAGCCTGATTGATCAGGTATCCTTTGAAGGTGTTTGTCAAGTTCTCTTTTGAACACTGTGAGAGGTCAGTCAATTATGTTCCTTATGTGTAGAGGAAGTGATGAAAAGTGTTGTACCTTTAACCACTTAACTTTAATCTGAGGGTTTTGAGATTTTTGTTTTTAATTAGGCCATATTTTAATGTGTTTTGCTGTTTTCATCACTCTTTGTGATTTGAAATGAAAATGGTTGAGCTTGGAAACATTCTTACATTAACATTAGCTGGACATTTATATGTAAAAAAAAGCGTTGAATGTAATGAAACGCCATTTTCTGGGTGAGACCCGGAGGCTCCCCGGAGATATCCAGGCTGATATGGATATATTAGCTTTCTGGCATCAGTCAATGTGCATAGAGTTCTTTCCTACCGGGGGACCATGAGCCAAAGCCTGGCCCTCTCAGAGAGGCGTGAGGAGCAATGGCACATAGAAACCCCCATGTTTATTTATTTTATTTATTTATTTATTTATTTATTTATATACAAGAAGGTACATTGGGTTTGTGAGGATACATAGCATGGTATTTACATTCTTGTAAAGCCACTAGTACGCGCAGCGTTTCGGGCAGGTCCTTAATCTAACAGATAATTTTAGGTAGGTAAATTCTAGCAGAACTAATAAAATGATAAGATACATTGCAAGGAAAAAAAATGAGATCAGAGAGATTAGTATGTACAGTATATTAAAGCACACTGGTAGCTCTGATTGCATTGACAGCTTGATTGGTAATTTAAAAAAAGATTAATAGGCACCATACAGCAAACTGATAGCGCATATAAGAAGACAGCAATGATCACAATGGTAAAGTAGTTTGGATTAGGTACATAAAGATTGGGAGATTGAGTAGCACTAGATACAGTGCAATTTTAAAGCAAGGTAGGAAACTATGAAGATTAAATTAGGTACTTTTTAGTTTTGTTTTTGAGTGACGAAAACGTTGGACAGCTTTTCAATTCATTAGGGAGTGAGTTCCATAGACTAGGTCCCTTTATTTGCATCGTGAGTTTACACAGATTAAGTTTGAATCTGGGGATATCAAAGATATTTATTTCTGGTGAAGTGATAATGGGTCCTATTACATCTGTCCAGGGAGAGTTTCAGAGCAGGATTTGCATTTAAGATCAGAGTTTTGTAAATGTACTTGACACGAGAGAATGTGTGGAGTGAGTTTATGTTTAGTATGTTTAGGGATTTAAACAAGGGGGCTGAGTGTTGTCTGAAAGCAGAATTTGCTATTCTGATAGCAGATGTGGTTGGAAACATTCTATGTCTGCCAATGACTGGGTCTGGCACCCAGAAAGGTAGGAGTCCCAAAACAAACCCCCTATTCTGGTGAAAATATTGCCACCGAAAGCCGAATGAGTGGACAGAACTCCCCAAACAAAAAATAGCAAACGAGCATGGCGTCATCTCATTGCCGTGCCACTTTCTGTGCTACCCCCCTCCCTCCTCGGGGCTCCCTTTTCCCCCTCCTCGGGAGGGGGAAAGGGGAGCCCCAGACCCTCACGCCGGCGATCCACTCTTCAGTTCTTAGGCTGGATGTCAAAATACGTGAAAGCACTGCCGACTGGAGGAAGGGAGGGTGCCGGGGAGCCTCCAAGTCTTGCCCAGAAAATGGCGTTTCATTACATTCAATGCTGGTTTTCTGGGGGGAGCCCTGTTGGCTTCCTGGAGCTACCTCACCAAAGATAAAGAAAAAGAGGGAAGGACCCGAGAGGTGGACGTCATGTGCCCTAAACTCAAAAGCAAAACAACAGGCAAAACCGAAGGACCCCGAGGACAACCCAGAAGACCCGAACCCTGGAACAGGAAGGAAGGAAGGAAGGGAACCAGGACACCCCAAAGCATCAACAACCCAAGGAACCCTCAGGAAAGCAGCAGACCCATCCATCCTACAGAAAAAGGAGATGGCTGCAAACAAACAAACCAGGACCAAAAGAGCATTCCGTGGAAAGAGGAATGAAGCGGGACAGGCCGTCTGCCAGGACATTGGACACCCCCCCCCCAAAATGTGGACTGAGAACTCAGTTCACAAGAACTCAGCAGACGACTTGCCTGAAGAGACCAGCTCCAAAGAGCCAAGGACTGCATCGAACCCCCGCAGTTCAGGCAATGAACAACCGGGGAACAGTCCGAATGGAGCTGGATCGTCGATCTGCGAGTGACCTGAATCCTCTGGAGCGACAACCACATAGCTGCGAACACTCGCACTGTGATGTGAGCCCGACGAAAGGATGGACCCCACCATTCCTGGCCAGACCAGTGAGCACTGGTCACAAAGCCCCAGCCAAGAGACAATGCGTCCATGAACACATCGAGTGAGGGCTCGGGTAGGCGCCTAGGCACTGAACCCTGAAAAACCCGAAGAGGAAGCCATCGACGCAGCAACCGACGCAAAACCCCCAGAGGCCGAACCCAGCTGTCGCAAGAGAGGCGAAAGGCACATCCTGAAGGAACCAGAACAGCCGACGAAGCCACACCCAACACGGCAGGTAGACCATCATGGCAAAGTTCAGGCTCCCACACAGACCCTGGAGCACCCTCCACGTGTCCCGGGTGCCCCTCAGGAACAGATGAAGGCAGGAACACAGCCGAAGCAGAGCCACCGGAGGAAGAGACAAGGAAGCGGTCCGAGCGTCCCACACAAGATCCAGCCAAGATCGAACCTTAGAAGGAACGAGATGGGACTTCTGCCAATTCACCAGGAACCTGAACCCGGCGAGCCGGAAAAGAACCAAAACCCTGGCGAGCAGACACGCGGACTAGCTGAGAGCCCAAACCAGCCAGTCATCAAGGTAGGCAAGAACCCAAACACCTAACAGACGTAGGCGGGCCACCACGACCCGAGTAATGTGTGTGAAAACATGAAGCGCCAGATTCAAGATGAATGGAAGGCAACAAAAGCGGTAACCCTGAAGCCCCACAACAAAACTGAGCCAGTCCCTGAACCTCGGATGAATTGGGATATGCCAATACGCGTCCTTGAGGTCCAAGGACACCATCCAAGCGTACAGCTCCAACAGAAGATGGACTTAGGACAGAGTAGTCATCCGAAAGGAGGGACAATAAACTCACGTGTTCACACGAGACAAGTTCAGAATGAACTGGAGGTCTGCACAGTCCCGTTTTGGGACTGGAAACAGGCGGGAACCCACCCGAGGTACAAGGTCATTTCAACCACGCTCAAGCGAACCCACTCCAAGATGACCCGACAGAGTGCAGGAGAAGCAGCCTGCACTGCCAGCCCCGAACCTCCCGGAGGAGGAGGAGGAGGAGCCACTCAACGCCACCACAGGCCGCATGAAACGAAGCGAAAGGCCCACAAATCGTGGGACCAGGCATGAGCAAACAGCGAGCCTTCCCCCCCATCGCCCCGTCAATGGGATGAACCGCAAAATGGCTGACTCACCCTACGAGCACCTAAGCAGCGCATATGGCAATCCTTGCACCAAACAGAATCAGACTGCACGAAGGCTGCGCCTGCGCCGAATTGGCACAACTGGCCCTACCACGATGGGGAAGAACTCTAAGCATATGCACAACCCATCTGGGAAGGTCCCCCCACGAGCCTCCCCCCCAGCATTACCAGTTTGTGGTCTGCTGGGTGCCCATGTTTCATTGGGTTGCTCTTGCTCTTGACTTTTGTCCTGTTACCTGTTCTAGGATTNTGCATCCAAGACCCACTGTGGAAGGCATGAGTGGCCATGGAGAGAGAAAAATCGACTCCCTCCAGCCCCAGGAACCACTGCCAAGGGCCCCGGGGTAGAGCCAATGTCCATGTCCACCACCAGGATACAGAAGTGGAGTCAAAGGGAGAGGCTTCAAAGGAAGGAGGGCTGGCTGTATGAAGAAGTACCCAGAAGCCTCGGCGGGACCAGAGAGCTCGACTGCCTCAGCCCCTGAATCGGAAGTGGCAACCCTTGAAGCTGCTTGAGCCATATCCCAAACTAAAAACCCCACCTCCAATCAATGATGGAGCCAGGGACTGGGTGGGCAAACAATGCCCAAAGAGGAAGGGAAAACCCCAAAACCAAAATACTAACACCAACAGGGCAGCCCGGTGCTTCCAACTGGGCACACAACCTAGACGCTGCAACCTAGTAAACCAACATGCAAGAGGTTGCTGCGTGAAGCTTCACCAGAAGGGGCAGAATGAGAGTAACGTGACGGAAGTAAGTCCCACATGACTTGGTACTGATGGTGTCACAGACTCAACAGGCAGCAGCGGAGGCAGATGGACTGAACATCGCTATGTGGCACAAAAGAAGCACAACCCTGAAACTCGCCCAAAGTGGGAGTGGGGACAGTAGAGTATCACAAAAACCACCAAACCTGCAGGGGGTTTTCCAGGGTATAAATAGTATAAATACTCTGAATACTTTTGCTGGCAACTAAAGCTTTACCTCGGAGGATAGCTTTACTAGGAAAATGATTCCGAGTGAATTAAACTTAGGTCTCGCTAAATGGATGAATGAAAGGAGTCCCATTAGCTGCGTTCCTTGGGGTATGGAGAGAGTTAATAGGGATAGCATCCAGATGAACACCTCTATTAATGACAATTCCTGGACACAAGACCATAATTCCACAAAAGACATTACCACAGGTACATCAGCAGTCTGGAATAGAGGTGACATGGTCAAGAAGAATAAGAGGACTCAGGATAGCAGCCTCATTAGATGTTGAGATGTAAGTCTTGTCCTAATCATACACTCAGACCTTGACAAAGCACTCAGGAGAGTGCAAAAGACTTTATGTAAAGGTGTAAAGTCATTGTGTAAATTTTACAAATACACAAGTGTGGGTTTTTATCCTTTGTTATTATGTCAGTGAGAAGACATTACCATTACTTACAGGGTTTAGTTCTAGCACCAGTAATGTTCATTTTCTATATATTGTAAATAATCTACCAGAAGGAATACAGAATTATATGAACATGTTTGTGGATGTTGCCAAGCTATTAGGAAAGATAAGAAACTTGAACACATTTGTCATTCCCTACAAGAAGACCTGGACAAATTAAAACACTATTGCATGCACGACATATCACCCAAATCGCACCGGAAGGCAGGCCGAGCACATAACCCAATGTTAAACTCTTTCATTCACAATGTTTATACTTAATATTAAGACTGCAAAATTTAATGCATGATGCTATTTGTGTCATCACCCACTCTGCTTATTTTGGTTTTATGCCGCATAATGCGTCATTAGGACGTGAAAGTGGAGCAACACTTGACAAATATAATTTAATGTGAATAAATGCTATGTTATGGAATGTAGAATAGGATATAATAGGCCACACAAGGCCACACACAGCATACAATTTATGTGAAAAAAGCTTCTTTCTGATAAAGAAAAATCTAGGGATGGTTCAGGATAGAAAACTGTCATCAGAGTGCCAAATAAAGATCATTGTGCGAGAATCGTTTGCTATGTCTTCCAACTTTAGAATCACTTTTAAATGCAGTGTACATGGGTAGTGAAATATTAAAGAAATTATTTACGACTTATGAGCCCAAAATTAAGATTTGCAGCGGTTGTATGGTGTCCATATCTCAGGAAGCATATCCATAAATTGGAAAAGTTCCAAAGTATGTAACTAAATTGCTTCTGGAAATAAAAAAACAAAAGCTGCAAGGAGAGGTTAGAGGTGTTAAATATGCTAAAGATAAAAGAAAAACAGGCGATATGACCATTACATGCAAGAAAGTAACAGGACTCGGCAAAATTTATGAAGAATTTTTGAAAACTGCAATTTCAAGAACAAGTGGACATATTCAAACTATGGAAACAAAGCTGCTGAAAAAACTTAAGAATGTTGTTTAAAAATGAGAGGCTGTTTAAAAATGGTTTACACAGCACTACACAGTGGGTATGGGATCTCCGCCCATCCTCCTGTTTGGTACTGTAGTACTGTACTTATAGTAACAATGAGGACCATAGTATATACAGTATACCGAGGTACAACGAAATTAGAAAATCGAAATCTGAACTATTGAGTTGGACAAACCAGAAAACTATTTTTGACTTGCGTTGCTTTGACAAGTTAACTAATCTGACCTAACCTTCCTAGGCCTAATACACTATCTAAGGCCTAATATAGTACATGTATGCACTATACTAGGCATAGGAATATTTAAGTTTGTTTTTTAGCTTCATTTTTTTTAAAGAATTCACTACGAGTCAATATACAGTACTACGATCTAAGTAATGTACGTAAGAGTTTGTGACTGTTGGCGATCATCACAATAGGTACTATACTATCTAAACAGAAGGATGGGTTGGGGATCTATAGCGAAGAATAAGGAATTCAACAGGCAGGTTTGCAAACAGCTTAGAAATAAATAATTTTAAGGAAAATGAATCATATTTCTGTCCAAATCAAGTGATACTAAAACTCTCAACATGATCTTGGTTAAATAATTCAGGATTCATGTTACCGAGGTCCAAATCGAGGTATTTTACTGTGTACCAAAAACTTCTATTTTCTTTACCCCGAGTAATGGAGTTGCCCTGACTATGCTTTATAAATAGTGAAGAGGTTTAATTGCTAAAGGAAGAGGAAGTAGGTGGTTTGGATACATGGGGGTGGCAGAGATTAGTATGTCATCTCCAGTGTCAGTGTCACTGGTTACTGTAAATTGCTAAAATTTGAGTCATGGCTTTGAAATACAATTGTACCTCCAGAACTCATTCTGAGCAAACTTGAGATACTATTCTTACCTTTCTTTTTCCCATGCTCTATGGGTGAAGTTTATGGAGCAAAATGTAAAGTTAAACCTGCCACACAATGGTTATCTACTAACAGAATCTGACTATTGAGAAACTTCACCATCACCATTTCACACCACTGCCTCTGAACATATGTTGTTACTTCCTTCTTGGAGCAGATGATTATCTAAAGTTTCCTTTCTAGGGTAATGGACTTCCTCTTCCTTAGTATCTTGAGGTTATCTTGAGATGATTTCGGGGCTTAGTGTCCTCGCGGCCCGGTCCTCGACCAGGCCTCCTTTTTTGTTACACATCCCCCAGGAAGCAGCCCGTAGCAGCTGTTTAACTCCCAGGTACCTATTTACTGCTAGGTAACAGGGGGCATCAGGGTGAAAGAAACTCTGCCCATTTGTTTCCGCCTCCACTAAGGATTGAACCCGGAACCTCAGGACTACGAATCCGAAGCGCTGTCCATTCAGCTGTCAGGCCCCTTCCTTAGTATTGATGTATAACCAATGCTCTTCCTCTCTTTATCAGCTATTCTTATTACAGTAATATTCTCTTTGATAAACAACTGAAATAGTATGCAAAATGCATAATGGGTCAACACTAGGTATGCAAAAACTGCGGACTGCAGCCGTAATCATAAACTGTGTGGCACCTTGGGCCATTAAGCTTGCGTTGATTCCGAGGACCAATGTTTACACAGAACGGTCTCTGACCAAGCTTCCTGGTTGGTGATCTGGTTAACCAGACAACAACAGCTATGCTCATGGTGTCTGATCTTCATAAAGAGTAATGGAAAGACAGGACACCATTAGTGTAGCTCTCATCCTGTAACTGTTCACTGACTTTCTTGATGCTTTCCTGGTAGGGTGGCAGAATGTCACTTGCCCCCTGCACTTCTGTGAGGGGAAGGGGGCAAGGTTATGGTTCAGGTCCTTGGCAGGCCATACAGAACTCCATGGCAGATGTGACCTAGTAGTTAGGAGCCATCTCTGTGAGATTGCTTCAGGGAGCCACCGGGGGCTTTCCCCCAGAAATAGCTCTGCAAATTTTTTGGGCTCTAAGGGTTAAGGATCACAAATTTACAGTACTGTATTTAAAAAAAAAAACAGAATGTACAGAAATGACTTTGGTGGCTCCTTGGTGCTTGCTACCTGTCAAGCCTCAACCAGTCCAATCCACACAAGGCCCTTGTGAGACATAACCCTACTGGGTTCCACAGGCCTAAATTTGACCCCTCTAAGAGGTGCAAGGAACAGGGGGGATTGTAAATCACCCTAATCAAGAAAAGGCCACCAGGAAGAGGGGATGGGGAGGGCAAAGTCAAAACGGACAATAGTAAACAGACAATAGAAAATGAGACTGCGAAGTACTGCTATTCATGATCCATTCAGTTGTGAAGCAATTCTTATTTTAGTTACACCTGTGCACCACCAGGGGGCTGTGCATTTTCCTCCTTGAACCACAAACTTTAAATGTTCAGTCATGTTGCCAGGAAAGTGGAAACTGAAGCCTTGAAAAGGGGGTAGGGGTTCCCAAAGAGCCACAAGAGAAGGCCACCCATCAGAAAAAAAAAAGAGGCATTTCAGTAGCCAATTCTGGTTTTCTGGGAGGGCTTTTATGGTGGCTCCTTGATGCTATGGCACCACGGAGAAAACAAAAAGGGGAATACTCACCAGGGGTGGAGGAGAGCCACAGAAGATAACCCCCAGTAGGAGGAGTTAGTGACGAGTTAATTGCCCCAAAGCCACACCAGTCCATCGTAGACCAAAAACTGGGCCTTGAAGAAATGATCTCAGACCGAAGAGAAACTGAAAATTCAGGATAGGAAAGAAAAACTAAAACATTGTCCAAAGACCAGACTGGCTCAGGAAGAGCATGAGCAGGCTGGTGGAAAAAATGTATGCGGCAACTTGTGAAACAGGCCTGATGAAAGGTTGACACTCAATGTCAACTGCAGTAGCTCTGCCAAGGCCAATCAACATGAGGTGACAGTATTCAGCATGAGAAGCCCATCTACAAACATCCAAAACAGAAACAAGAAAACTACAGGTACAGAAACAGAGAACAAGCAGAGAGAGAGAGAGAGAGGAAAAAGGACAGGAATGCCAAGAAACCTCACACTGTAGTTGTGATAATACTTGGGGTGAGGAACTAAAAGATCAACTACCTCTGTACCATACAAAGAATGGTACACGACTCAAAAATTCCAAATGTGTGTATACCGAGAAGCATCTTTGGGTGGATCCCAGTACAGTGCCCAGTACAACACAAGAAAAATATTGTGGAGGATCTCCAGTCTAGAAAGAATCAGGAGCAATGCCCAAACTGGAGGGAAGAGAGAGAGAAAGAAACTTCACTGACCCTAGTCCAGCCGAAAGGCATCCTCCTCGAGAGAGCACCTCGTATGGGCCAATAGGCCTTCTGCAGCTCTTATTATTATTACTATCCCCTCTACTACACCTTACTTTGCTCCTCAGCTCTCTCTTGCCTATTTATTGCCTGTCTCTACTTTCTCATCACAATCGACTTGAGAATGGTCCAGGACGGACCAAAACGTCGTCGTCTCTTCACCTTCTAGTGTGTGGTCTGGTCAACATACTTTAGCCACGTTATTGTGACTCATCGCCTGCACCTCGAGAGCCTTGTGATTTCAGAATGGGGCCAGGTAAACTGGGAGCTGCCAGTTTCATTCCAATACAAATTAGTCCAACTCATGGAATCTGAGCATTTCAAAAAGCCTATTGTTTGATATGTCATCAATGGTCTGCTCTATGGTATGGGAGTGAAAATGCAAGACCATCCTTCAGAATGTTGGACAAGCTTTGAATGTGAACCACACAGAAAGACAAACCCCTAACCTCTCACAATTCAGAAGCACCAGGGAGAAGTCCGAGTGAAGCTGAACCATGGAGTCCTCCAGGAGACGAAGCAATCAAGCATGCCAGACCCCCATGAACTCAAAAGCTGTGTGACTGACTCGGCAAACTCGCCCAGTGTTCAGGCAACTGCTTTTTACAAACCCCAATCCAAAGGCAGAAATATCTGTAAGACCGTCTAAGGAACAGGTGGCAGTGCAGACCTCAAGGATGGAACAAGTGCAACCTCATGGATCAAGGATTGTGATATCAATGACTTATGTTCCAGTAGCATCTAAAATGTATAGATCAGAGATAAACAAGCTGTAAGCTTGGATGGAAGAAAATTTCAAGGGGCACCCAGCATGGGGCCATCTCCCCTCGGAGTCCTTAGTGTGGAAGAGGGGCACCTCAATTGGTGATACTGTACACTAATCAGGCACAATTTCTAGCAAGAAGGGAAAACCCTCATTTAGTTTTCATTGTATGCTGCAAAGGTGAGTATAGGTTTGGGCTGAACCTTTACTACCATTAAACCTTTTTCCTGTGATTGACTGTGAAGGTCTAGGTTGAACAAAAACAAACCTAACAAACACACACCTTTTGACTCATAAGGAAGGTTTAGGTGGAACCTCAAAACAACCCTAGACATACCCTAGGTTTGTGTAAGGATCTAGGCTTGAACCTAAACAGACATAATTTAGCTTTCGAACAAACTATTATTGTAAAGGTCTGAGTTGAACCTAACACAAACCGAGCCTAACCACCCAATTGTTAGATTGTTGTATTTCTGACGTTTGTAAAGGCTTAAACCTAAAACCTAGCCTAGGTAAGTCCATAGACTCAAGACTGAAAAAGCAGGTTATTGGCGCTTTCTTGCTTTATAAATCTAGCCCTCCTTTGGTGTCTGGGGCTTGCCCAGTACTTTGCTGATGGTACACCTGTCTTTCTGTCAGAAACATTAGCCTGGCTCCTCTCCTCCTTCCTCCCCGGCGGGTAAGAAGGCTTCAATATATTCCTCACCTACCGACTCTGACACCCATCCTTGTTTCTCCTCCCATTTTTTTGGCAGTCACCTGTCCCTGCCATAGAAGTTCCCTTGGTCCTTGAGGTCCTTCCCTTTTGATGCTGCCCTTGATCTGGTGCTCTCTTTTGTTTGTCTTTCCTGCCCCCAATTTCCTTGACTGCCCCTTTCCAATGCCTCCTCCTGCTCCGGACTCTGTCAGTCTGACTCTGGTCCATCCTTCCGATCCCTTGCCTCCATTATCTTTGCTAGTTTTGCCTATGCCCCTTACCCTGATTTCACTGATCTTGGTTGTGATCTTCCTTAGTCTACTGTGTTCTTCTTTGCCTTTGTTTCTCCAATGTTATCTCCGTTTCTATTTTGTCTTTTTTGTCTATGTCTGTTCCTCAATGTTTCCTTAATGTTTATTCATGGTTTTTATGCCAACTTCTGCTTACCCAGTTTTCACAGCTTTGTGTATGTCTCCAGGAGCCAATGCTTGACATTCGTCCTGGTTGCTTCTGGGGTTATTCCTTTCTCTTTCCCCTCCAGCTTTTGCTGGGGCCCATAACTCCCCTGGAAACACAAACCGTAACTGTCTCTATTTTCCGCTTGTTACAACTTGTAATAAAGTTGTCACATCTTGGCTTAACGTGTTTATGACGTATTAGAACACTGTTACAACTTGCTATATTGGTTGTTATAACTGGTTAGGTGGTGTTAAAACTTGTTCGAACGTTGTACCAACGTCGTAGTTTCGGTGTGTGTTTGACGGGTCTACTGCTCTCTTGATCCGTCATGATATTCCCTTCATCCCCCTACTTTTTCAGTCTCCCATTTAGGGTTCTGCAGCCCGTATCTTTGTGAGTAAATGGTATACAGTCTGTTCCAATTATCTCCCCCCAAATGTCCTGTCTCACTTTCTCTTCCTAATCTTAAATAACGGTTGGACTCCTTACCAGAGCCTGTGCTCCTTTTTGGTGATTTTAACTGTCAGCATACTCTCTGGGGAGATGTTCTGATGAACACACAGGGCTACCTTCTTGAACCATTTGTCCTCTCTTTTTCTCTGCCTCTTCTGAATTCTGGTGATCCCACTCATGTTGACTAACACTTGCACCCTTTCCTGTCTTGATCTCTCTCTGCTCATCTACTCTTTATTTGGACTTTACCTGGCAGGTTCTTGACCTACATAAGTGACCATTTCCCCATTCTTGTCACTTTCTCTTTTCACCCTCCCCTCTTCTTTCCTAGGTAGCAGTTTGCCAAAGCTGACTGGAACCTCTTCACCTTCTGCACTACTCTTTCCAACTTCTCTGATCTGCCTCTTCCCTGAGTCCCCCTCCTATTTCATGACAGTTTTTTATGCTGCCCTCTGCTCTGTTCCTTGCTTTACCTCCCAGGGAGCACAGAAGTGCATTCTCTGGTGGAATGCAGACTGTGCTTGGGCTGTCTGCTGTAAACGTTCAATCTGGAAGAAACACCGTCGCAGATGGACGCCTAATTCTTTTACTTTGTATCGGAAGGCAAGTGTGGTGGCCCTTAGGGCCATCCGTATGGCTAAGTGTGAGGGTTGGAGATCTTTTGTTTCCACCATTACGTCTGACACTCCTCTGTCCCTGATCTGGAAGAAAATCAGCAAGATAGTGGGTAAGTTTGTTCCAGATGTCTTGCCAGTCCTCCTCCATGTTTTTCTATTGTAGTGGATCTGGTGTCGGTCGCGACCGAACTGGGTTCACACTTTTCGACTGTTAGTTCTGGTTCTCATCTTCCTCCTCCTTTCCTTACTCATAAGCCCCATCTTGAATTTCCCTTTCCCTTAGATTAAGTCCCTTAGATTTTTGCACTTGTCTTCAGCTTCTCAATCTTCACTATCTCTCTATCTCTCTCTATTTATCTATCTCTGTCTCTCTCACTCAGAACTCCAGTCTACCCTGGCCCTCTGCAGTTCTATGGTGGCGGGTTCAGGTGACATTCATTATGAGATGCTTCGCCAGCTTCCTCCATTAATATTTCGGTATTTACTAAATGTTTATAACCGTGTCTGGGAGTCATTGTCAGTCCCTGAGGACTGGCTTGATGCGGTTGTTCTTTCTATTTGGAAACATGGTTCTCTAGGGTCATCCCTTGAAGACTTCTGCTCCATTGCTCTAATGAGTTACGTCTGCAAACTCTTTGAACGTATGGTCAATGCCCGTCTGATGTGGTCCTTAGAATGCTATCACCTCCTCTTCCCTTCTCAATTTGACTTTCACAAGTGTTGCAGCAAGACTGGTCCCCTTGTAAACTTGGAGGTCTATATTCATACTACCTTTGCTGCAAAGACCTCCGTGGTTGTTGTCCTTTTTGACCTGGAAAAGGCGTATGACACCACCTGGAGATACCATATTCTCTCCCAATTCTGTTCTTTTGGTCTTCGTGGTAGTTTCCATCTCTTCCTATAGAGTTTCATTTCACGTCGTTCCTTTTGAGGGAGGCTTGGTACTGCGCTCTCTCTGCCTCTTTTCAGCAATACGAAGGTGTACACCAAGGTAGTGTTCTGAGAACTACTCTTTTTTTTTTCTTTTCCTAGTTGTCTTCAATGGTCTTCTGTCCTCCCTTCCCTCTGACATTTTTCTCCGCTCTTTATGTTGACGATCTTGGCCTCTGCTGTTAAGGTGATGACTTGCTTTTCCTCCAATGGCGGCTTCAGCTTACTATTGATGCTGTGTAATCCTGGGCCACCAATCATGGCTTCAAGTTCTCTATTGCTAAGACTTGTGCTATGACCTTTACTCAGAAGCAGGTCGTTGTTTGACTCCTTCTGTCACTTTATAATAATCCTCTTTTGTACTGTATAAGGATTCTGCTAAGCTACTTGGGTTAATCTTTGACACTCATTTGTCTTAGTCGCCCCATATCTCTTGCCTCCAAGTTGAATGCTCTAAGGCCCTTGAATTACTTAAGGTCTTGTCCCATACTTCTTGGGGAGCTGATGGACGCACACCCTTCTCTTTACAAACCTCTCCCGTGTTGTCTAGACTCGATTCATTGGGTCTGAGGACAGAAAGCCAGGTTATACATACAGTACATGTTAGGCTTATACCAAGGTTCCCCCCCCCCCCACGACCAAATTACTGACCCCGTGCAGGATGCAACTCCTTACTAACTCCTGGGTACCTACTTACTGCTAGGTGGACAGGGGGTATGAGGTGAAAGGAACGCTCCCAACCATTTCCGTGCCGCCCGGGATTCGAACCCGGAATTCTTGATTGTGAATCAAGAATGAACCTGACTATACTACCGGGACCCATCGAAACTGTAATTATTGTATGTTAACTGTAAGCATTTATCTCGTCATGTATTAAATTATTGACCTTTACAGGTTGGCAATACTGAACTGTATGTAACCTTTCTTCATTAAGTTTAAATTTAATCTTGCCTTTCTTTTATCATTAAGTTTTTTCATATGCATTTATGTTTCTGTTGGGCTGGATACATATGATATTGGGAAAACAGTGGTCGCTCAAATATTTGATATTTATGCATGTTTCTTCGAATACAAATTTTTTAAAGCGTCAAGTACTGCTGTAAATAGCTTTGCCTAGATGGTGCCACTGGTGCAGTCCTCTTTCAGTTTTAGATTTAACACCATTTTTAATAATGTCAGTGTTCATGCCAATGTAGGTTTCCTCAATTTTATTTTTGGTTTTTAAAATAGTATCCTTAATGAAACTGAATCTAAATCATGTAGGCAGTTAATATTCATAACATTACAGCAAGAAGTCCCAGATGACTTAAATAATCTATAATGTTATACTGTGATTGCCTCACAATCCTGCATCACCTCTCGGTCAAATTAATCTTGACTACTTCCATTTTTATTCGAAAAATTTATAAATATACTTTTTTAAATCTTGTAAATAATTTATAGAAATCTTAGCCTCTTGGTCTAGATTTTTATATTTGCATTGTCTTTATTGAAATAAAGTAGATATGATAAAGGTTGTTCTAGCTTTCAGGCATTCTTCTTTCCTTGGTGCATTTTGAAGAGTCATGTTGAAACCATTATTCATTCATGACCTATTTTTTATACAAAATATCAAATCGATAATTTGTGTTTTGATACCATTAAATTCTTCACATCTGTAATGACATGTGCTACTTCTTCTGCAGGAGCTTTAGGCACGTCTATTAGTGTATCTTCAGTTCTCCTTTCAAATTTGATCCTACTACTGTATTACAGTATTGTATTACAGTCTATTAAAAAAGCTGAGGAACTTTATGTAATGAAAGTATTAAACTTCTGTACTTAATGCTTTTGATAGACCATTTTAATTTTCTTAGCTTTATCATACTTGAATGTCCACTTAGTTTTCTTGATATGTTTCTGTGCAGTAATGCAGAGCTTGACATAATGTATTCAGTTTTTCAACTTTGTTTTCACATTTCATTTCGATTTTTGTTTCTTCATTGTTCAGATAGATTGTGATACTGTACTTTGCTAATTCAGTGTCATGTTCTTAACTGTGCATGAAGTATAATTATACATGCTGCCTTTTGGTTAACGTCTTCGTTACCATTAAATATTTTGACACCACTAAATCTATTTCTCCTTTCAGTTTAGACTGGCTGGGCTAATTTTGTAATTTTTATGTAAGATCTATTTTCAGGCAATGCATCGAACAAGCCCACTGAGACTGAGGAACAGGATTTCTCCAGACACTGAAATTACACCAGGTCTGGACCTGAGCACTGCTTTAACATGCAAAGGTAAGTTCAACTGGAATTGTTATTTGTAAATCATTTCAAGATTATCAGAATAAATAATATCTTATTTCCTCCTTTCTGTAATAGAATTATTAATATGTTGAAGTAACCACTGTTCCCAGTTATCTTGGGGATTTTAATTTTCTGTGAATATTTATATGCTGTAATACAGTACTCGGGATGGGGGTTACCTGTGGTGGTTCGAGTGATTCATATCCTTTGAACAATTTTAGACTAGGGTTCCTAGTTATCATCAGTTCAGATAGGCTCTTGATACCTACAGGAGACATTTATTAAGCTCCCTCTGAACACAATTAGAGATCTGCTGGAGTTACCCTAAGTATTTATATGGGGTGTTTGCAAAGCATCGGACTCTTTAAGTACCGTGTTGTGTTATGTGTATTTTTCTTATACTGTATTTTTGGGGGGAGCCCCTATGGNTTCAAGGTAAATAGTATGTTTAGTATGTCACATATGCATGTATTTAATAAGTCAATATTGACTATACGAAATTGCGGAGAACGGGGTTGACTGAAGACAGCTACCATACCACCATGACATCAGTCACACGACGTTGGCTGAAGGCGGACGACGGGTGAGAGATACGAAGGTGATCCTACAGCAAAGGGAGAGACTGGCTCTCCAGGGAGGCAGCGCCCTTTATATAGTCCGGTGGTGATGACTCATCCAGTGTCAATGCAAGGGGGACATCTGGTCAACTAGGAACCTGCTCGTTTGTGGCTGGCGGTGCCTTTGTGTTGAGCTGCACCACTGCCAGTTGAAGGCGGCGAACTGCTTGTTTATGGGGGCAAACTACCAGTTAGCAGTGGCGCCCGGCTTGCCTCCGAGTCGTACCAGGCCATACCAGGCCCTGGGGGGTATGGAGAAGTGGCAGGACTGATGACTCATCTGGGCTGGTGTAGATGTATACTTCCAGTGCAGAGGCACTGAAGGTGAAGGGAAAAGGCAGTTCCACTGCTATTCAGGGGGATTCATGTGACAGTGGAAAAATGGGTAATTTGGTCAGAATTGAGGCAAAATATTTGTATCACGATGTACTGTAGATGAAAATCTAAATTGCTGGGTTTTTGCTGTCTGGTTACTGAATAACACACCATAATCAATAAATGGGGATAGAAATGAAGACAAATTCTTTTTTCTACAAAGTGTTAGGGACTAGAAAGCTAGTGAAATGGTACATAAAAACAAAGCAACAAAATCATTAGAGGAAGGGAAGTAAAGAACAAAGGGAAGGAGAACATGTTCCTGAAAATAGGATATACCACATAGATGGAGTAAGATAAAAAAATATTGGAGCGAAGAATAAATTCAGCTTGAGGTACCGGATATTGTCGCATTAACAGAGATGAAACTTGAAGAAAATATTTTAAATGAGGTTGTATTCCTAAGGGGCTACCCAGTTTGGAGATGTGACAGGAAAACTAGGAAGGGGGGAGGAGTAGCTGTGCTGGTGACAGAACACTTGAAGGTAACAGAGAGTTACTACTTGACAACCCTTGGGAAGTTGACATAATGGCATTGCAGGTCTGGAATTAGGATGATACTCTGATAACTGTAAATGCCTACAGCCCACCAGCAAGCAACACATGGACTAAGGAAGAACTGGATGTCAAACGAGAGGGCCTCATAAGAGTCACGAGAGAGATATTGTACTGTTTCAAGCAGATAAAGATAAATCACGATTGTTGGTACTAGGGGACTTCAACTTTAAAGCAATAAACTGGGAGGCCTATGAAGCAAGAACGGAGGACATTTGGACAGGCAGATTTGTAAATCTCATTCTGGAGACATTCGTGTATCAATATGTGAAGCAGCCCACAAGAATGAGGGCAGGGGATGTTCTGTCAGTACTGGATCTAATATTCACCAGGAAAGAAGAGGAGATCTTGACATCCTGTACCTTCCTCCGTTGGGATGAGTGATCATGTCCTGTTGGACATTAAATATGCTTTCAGATATAATCTAGAAATTGGGGACATTGAAACAATTATTAAACTCTATTACAAGAGAGAAACTATGGGGAACTTAGAATTTTTTTAATGAGTGTAACTGGACAGACTTGTTGCTAGGCAAGAAAGTAAATGAGATGTATGCCAAATTCTGCAAAATATACGATGAAGGCACACAAATGTACATACCAAAACAGATGCAGGACCAGAAAACAGGATTGGTTCAGCAGTCATTGCGAGAGGGCCAGAGACCAAAAGGCTCAAAAATGGAATCAATATAGGAAGAGGCCAAACCCCCAAACATTCCAGTGATACAAAGATGCGAGAAACAACTACACGGCAGTGAGGAGAGGCAGAAAGAAATTTTGAAAAGGGATAGGTAGCGACAAAGTAAAACAGAACCAGGCCTATACTGTAAATTCATAGACAAATTGCAGGTAAAGGATTATGTTCAGAGGTTGAAAATGGGAAACAGATTCACGGAAAATGAAAAAGAAATGTGTAAAACATCGTTATTGGAAAAATAATTAAAACTAATGGGTAGGACACCTGGAGAAAAACTATATAATATCAGGCTGTCGGTATGGTTTTCGATCTGGAAGATCCTGTGTGATGAATTTACTCAGTTTCTATGATCGAGCCACAGAGATTTACAGGAAAGAGATGGTTAAGTGACTGCATCTATCTGGACCTAAAAAAAAGGCTTTCGACAGAGTTCCACATAAGAGGTGTGTTCCGGAAATTGGACCACATTGGAGGCATGATACATAAGCTTCTAACATGGATGAATATTTTTGACATAGAAAAATGAGGGCAGTAATAAAGGAAGTGTATCGGACTGGAGAAATGTCACAAATGGAGAATGACAGGGTTCAGTTCTTGCACTGGTAATGTTCATTGTCTACATAAACGATCTACCAGATGGAATACAGAATTATATGAGCAAGTTTGCTGATGATGCTAAGATAATAGGGAAGATAAGTAACTAGATTGTCATGCCCTTCAAAAAAACTTGGACAGAATAAGTAAATGGAGCACCACTTGGCAAATGGAATATAATGTAAATAAATGCCATGTTATGGAATGTGGAATAGGCAAACAAACCCCACACAACCTATAAATATGTGAAAAATCTTTAAAGACTTCTGATAAAGAAATCTTGGGGTGGTCTAGATAGAAAACTATCACCTGAGGACCACATTAAGAACATTGTGCGAGGGCCTATGCAACACTTTTTAACTTCAGAATTATTGTTTCTGAAGTCAGAATAAATACGTGGATGGCAAAATACTAAAGAAATTGGTCACTTTTGTTAGACCAAAGCTGGAATATGCAGCAGTTGTGTGGTGCCCATATCTAAGAAGCACATCATCAAACGGAAAAGGTGCAAGGACACAAATGAAGCTCCAAGGATGGCCACTAAATGGCTCCAGAAATGAAGACAGAGTTACAAGGGAGATTAGAGGCATTAAATGTGCAAAAACTAGAAGATAGAAGAAAAAAAGGCGATATGATCACTATGTACAAATAATAACAGGAATTGATAAAATTGATAGGGAAGATTTTCCGAGACCTGGAACTTCAAGAACAAGAGGTCGATTTAAACTAACTAAACAAAGATGCCGAAGAAATATAAAAAAATTCACTTTTGCAAACAGAGTGGTAGATGATTGGAACGAGTTAGGTGAGAAGGTGGTGGAGGCCAAAACCATCAGTAATTTCAAAGCGTTATATGACAGAGTGCTGGGAAGAGGGGACACCATGAGAATAGCTCTCATCCTGTAACTACAACTTAGGTATTACACACAGGTAATTACCATGGGACTTGTTACAACATGCAATTGCATTTTAACATTGTATTACAGTACAGTAATAACATAATATTTGATACAATTTTTATACATTAACAAAAAATTATCGAGTGTTAAAACTGTACATACAGGCTTTGTGGTGTATTTTCCTGCTAAAATAATTTTTTTTTATATTTTCATCAGAATGGATCTGACCTGACATTATGAACCTGCCTGCCTGTAAGTGTTTCCCTTGTGATTATATCATGAAGTGGCATTCCATTCCTTTTTCCATAAGAAAGTCTAACTTTTTCCTTTAATACTGTAAAAACTTTGATAATTTTTTTTTCCTCAAGAACAGCAGCCATGAACATAGAGGTATTATGAGGAAGCAAGTTATTCTATCAGTTAAGGATAAGCTTAGTCAATGAATTTAAAAAAAATTGCCATGCTGTTTTGGCATGGCAGGTAATTATGGTTGGCACAGTACTGTCTGATAAGGAAATAAACAAGAAATGCATGAAATACATTACTACTAGTGAGCGTGAGTGGGCAATCCGTGGTTGTACAGATTATAACAAATCTACTTAGTTTCCTGAGAGAGCCACAGAGAATTTACAGGAAAGAGATGGTTGGTCTGACTGCATTTATTGACCTAAAAAAACAGCATTAAATGTAATGAATGCCAATTTTGGGTGAGCCCCGGTGGCTCCTGAAGCTACTATGCTGATATAGGTGCCATCAGTCGTGGAGGTTTTAGGTCTACTGAGAATCCCGAGCTAGAACCTGGGCCTCCCATCTAGAGAGGTGCAGAGAGCAGTGCCACTTATGATAAAATTTCTGAATTTATTCATTTCTGCCACCACCTAGATAGGCACCCAGAAAGTCAGCAAAACAAACAGATCACTGCTGGTGATGAGTTTGACTGCAGCCTCAGAACTGCCAAAAGAACTTCCCCCAATAATGTAAACAAAAGACTGAAAATTCATGGAACTAGTGCTGGCTCATTTGCTTCCCCTTCCCTACATGTGGAGGAGAAGGAAGGCAGCCAGCTGCTTCATCCTCGGTTCTATAAAGATGATAACACCCCCGGTGTTATCATCCCACAAATGGCAGAGCAGCAGTCAGGGTAAGTCTGGAGGAGGGAGGCTATCAAGGCCAAACCTGGGACAGAACTAACGGACTATGAACAGCCCAGCAGAAACCAAAACCTGGCAACTCTAGCAGAACCTGAACTCCAGCCAGCACACAAAGACGGCCGGGTGCCCACCCCCAGCAGTCGAGGTAGGCCAAACACCGTAACAAACAAAATGACCTGAGTCAAGCGTGCAAACATGCAGGGAGCCAGAACGAGGCTAAACAGGAAAGCCAACTTGAGAGAGACAAGTCTGATGCCCCACTCCAAAAGGAGCCACCCCTGAACTGACCAAAAAGGGAGAAGTCAAAATCTGGTATTCCCAGGGGTCCAAGGAAACCAGCCAAGAGGCCACCTCAAGAATGGGACTGACTGCAGAAATGAGGGCAGCTGATGGGCAAAAAAAAAAAAAAGGCCAGCATGAAAGACCAAGACCATAAAGCTCCAGGACAGAACTAGGAAATTGGAAACCCTCCAAAAAGGCAAAGTAGCCATGGCCAATTCCTATGGAAACGAAAATGAGGCCCCAAGGACGGGAAACCCAAAATGGGTGGAGAAGCCACACACACAAAGGAGGAACCGAGGACCAACACTGCAGATAAAGATAGAAAGGGGTGAACAGGAAAGAGAGGGCCAGTGCCACACCAAAGAACAGGCCAAACCAGCTAGATAATCTGGAAATCAGATGGCAAGTAATTGGCCACTGTCACCAGGAGCACAGGAACAGACAGCATGGAACGCAGCTGATGCAGCCCAAGATCTCTGCCAGGGATCTCCACCAGAGGTCTTGGTCCTGCCAAGTGCCTCCCTGTCCCCCGAGAGCCAAGCACAAAGCAGCTCAAAGAGGCCCTCAAAGAGCATGACAGAAACCCCAGTGCAGATAAACACAAAGGCCAAATGCAAAAGGAAATGATGACAAGAAAGGCAGCTGCATAAACCCACAGAAGGAAAGACTGGAGCAACAAGTAATCAACGAGAAGCACAAGGCCCCTCAAGAGATGCCCACAGCACAGACAAAAACCCCCACAAAAAGTGAGGGCCCGACAAAAAAGGCACAAAGCAGCAAAAGAACATCTGTCGGCTAGGGACAACGGAATCCGAACAACAATGAAGTGGGATCGGAACATGCAGAAGGCACAAAACAGACACACGAGTTGCCACAAAGGGACCCAAGAGGCAAGCACCTGCTGGGCACTGACCCCCAATGGGTGACAGGCCCACTGGATTGAAGCCAGAGTGAAGCTGCACCCAACTAGGAACATTCAGGGAGAGGGTAGCAATCTCTCCATGCATCCAAAGACCCACTGTGGAAGGCATGAGTGGCCATGGAGAGAGAAAAATCGACTCCCTCCAAGCCCCAGGAACCACTGCCAGAGGGCCCCGGGGTAGAGCCAATGTCCATGTCCACCACCCAGGATAGAGAAGTGGAGTCAAAGGGAGAGGCTTCAAAGGAAGGAGGGCTGGCTGTATGAAGAAGTACCCCAGAAGCCTCGGCGGGACCAAGAGAGCTCGACTGCCTCAGCCCCTGAATCGGAAGGGGCAACCCTGAAGCTGCTTGAGCCATATCCCAAACTAAAAACCCCACCTCCAATCAATGATGGAGCCAGGGAAATGTTGGGCAAACAATGCCCAAAGAGGAAGGAAAACCCCCAAAACCAAAATACTAACACCAACAGGGCAGCCGGTGCTTCCAACTGGGCACACAACCTAGACTGCTGCAACCTAGTAAACCAACATGCAAGAGGNTTTCAGAACATAATAAAAACGTGTTATTTAATTATTTACATTTTAAACAAAAAATATATGAAAGAACTACAACAGTTTCTTTCGTTTAGGCTTCATTCTAGCATATTTATCAATTACTTCATTATAATCCACCTCAGTAAGTAAACATTTGAATCTGAATTTGAATGTATCTTCGTAGAGGATACATTCAACTGCGTTAGTTATTGGTAAGGTCAGAAAAATGTGGAACGATGAGGACAGGCTAGGATAAATGAGAACGATGAGGACAGGCTAGGTTAAATGAGAACGATGAGGACAGGCTAGGTTAAATGAGAACAATGAGGACAGGCTAGGAGTTAGTTTAGTTAGTTAGTTTAGTTCATTTATTATGCACCCCATACCCATCTTGTGGGCAGTAGTGGAAAGGGTTACAGAGGCACATAATGGGCTCAGGGACTGAACCCCACAATTCATTTAGCTAAGCAAGTTACAATCTTGATGAGCTAGTTACAAGATTCAATATAAGTCGTCACATCAACAATGGGTTCGAGATAGACCTCAAGGACAGGTTCTAAATTAAGCAACTGACATATGTGGAGAGGTAGTGTCAAAATTTATATGTTTGTCCTGCACACCGCCCCCCATCCAGTGGGCAGCGGTAGATAGGTTACAATCACTCAGTTACTACCTACAGTTAGCAAACTGGGGATATTTGGCTAAAATTTCTGGTAGCAGATCATTTTGAATGAAATATTTACACATCGCTGGAACATTGTTTATAGAATTGTCTCTAAATTCACGTATCTTTTCGCACTCCATCACATAGTGACGGAGGGTGTGCGAATAATTTTGTTGACACAGTTTACATTTGGTCAGGTCTACATCGGCAGATAATGAGAATTCCCAGAGATATTTGTAACCGAGTCTAAGCCGAGCAGTAGTAACATCTAGAAGTCTGCTGATTTTATTGGATGATCCATAGATGTGTGGCTCCTCTTGCATGATAGTATGATGATAGATGGAATTGCTGGTGTCAATTTCACTTTGCCTCAGATCTACAAGATCTTGTTGAAGTTCTCGGTGTACTGCTGCTCTCAGATTGCTCATTTACTAGGATAAATGGAAAATGTCATTGGCGACCATGATTTTTTTTGTTCGCTGCACCCCTTGCCACTTCGGGGGAAGGGGTTATAATAGCTTCAGGGCACCCGTTCCCCTAACCCCTAGGCATGAGGAGAGATAGGTGCCCCTTATCTTGAGGTTATCTTGAGATGATTTCGGGGCTTTTATAGTGTCCCCGCGGCCCGGTCCTCGACCATGCAGGCCTCCACCCCCAGGAAGCAGTCCGTGACAGCTGATTAACACCCAGGTACCTATTTTACTGCTAGGTAGCAGGGGCATAGGGTGAAAGAAACTCTGCCCATTGTTTCTCGCCGGTGCCTGGGATCGAACCCAGGACCACAGGATCACAAGTCCAGCGTGCTGTCCGCTCGGCCGACCGGCTCCCCCTAAGCACACATATTTCCCTAACAACACAAACTAAAATATATAAAACAATGGTTAGAGGGCAATCTCACCCACAAGAGTTAAGATGATAGTAATAATGGGTTAGTAAATCGGAAAAAATCTTTTGTATTTAGTTTTTCTTATATAAGATACAGCACACAAAGGGAGAGTTGCACAGTATATCATTAAAAAAAAACTAAAGCTGAAGGCAAAACAATAAGCTGCCTAAGCGGCAGGATTGATGACTTAACAACAGCATACATGGAAAACAATTCAAAGTGGAAGCTTCTAACAAGGCCCCGGAGCGGGAGGGTTCTCCTGTATGCGTATGGGGGTCCCTCCGGCCGCCTCCATACCTACTCGTGGGCTCTGGCCAAGTCATCCACCCTCCTGTGAGAAACCATTCGGGCAAGTGGTACTCCAGATGACAACTCTGCCTATAGGTAGCTTCCAGCTGTCTTGGCTGTGGTTCGCCTCAACAAGCTATATTAATCCCTTATGCACCCGTTGCATGGTGACCCTGGGACTAAGGTGGTCTGCCCCTTGGCGTGGTCTTAGACCATATTCTGTAGAAGGAACATGTCCAAGTTAGGGCTTTCACAGAGCAAATTTCAAGGTCGTTCTTGGTGAGTCCCATATCCTGAAGTCCACGCGCACTCTCCTTACACCACCCCCCTCTCCAATTAAGGGTTATAGAAGATGCGGATGCTGTGTGCTTACCGGTATAGTCCCTAACCTTTCCTTTCCAAGGATCTCTGGGGTGCCGTATTTGTCACGCTTGCTCTGATGTGGACGGAAGAGTGGTAAGATTATTTTGAGGAAGACCAATCAATGGGATGATTAGAATCCCTCACATGGCAGAAGAGAGCATTGTTAGTGTCTGCAGACTTAACACTTCTCTTGTGTTCTTTAAATCTGTCATTCAGTGTACGGCCAGTTTCGCCAAAATATTGGAGAGGACAAGACGAACAGGAAATAGAGTAGACACCAGCAGCATTAGAAGCAGGAGGAGCAGTGTGAACTAGATTGCTACGAAGTGTGTTAGTTTGTCGAAAGGCGAGTTTAATGTCAAGAGGACGAAAGGTATTGGTAAAAGTTTTGAGTTCAGATATGAAGGGAAGGCATAGTACAGTGCTACTAGTGTTGGAAGCAGGTTTAGGATGAAAGAAATTTCGTTTAGCTTGAGAGTAGGCACAGTTGATGAAATGCAAAGGGTAGCCAAGAACACAAGAGAAGTGTTAAGTCTGCAGACACTAACAATGCTCTCTTCTGCCAAGAGTGGTAAGTTTGTGTCTAACATAAAGGCCTCGTTACCTTTGTAAGCAGTGATGTCAGGTTTACAGAAGGTCCATCCATCCGGTATACGAACCTTACGTTCCATAAGTACATAGTTGATGGTCAGTTTCTCCACACTTGATACTGCCACACTGCTTGTGCTCATTATTTCTTTGTATATGTCTTTGAATGAAAGAAATTTCAGTCCGATTTCAGTTTAACTCTCGATGACGTCTGAGTATGTCTGCTAAAAATTCATATTTGTTCACATTATCTATGTTGTCAAGATGCTTTAGATCTAGAACACTAAATTTGGGAGCAACATTTTTAAAATGCTGAATTTTTTTACCTGTGCTATATATATTAGAATCAAAGGACATCAAGTAGGATTCAACCACAAATTTCTTTCAAACATCAAATATTCCTTCATCCTCTGCAATTTCACCATGGAATATTTTTCTTTTACGTCCTCTGTGTTGGTTGTATTCCATATTAATATCATATTTCCGAGCCAACTCATTTGCTTCATTTTCAATCTGGTTTAAATACAGATTCGGACGACCAACAAACATGGCGCAGGGAGGCGGCGCGCGTAGCGTTACTCCAACCGAAAATCATGACAACTCCAGGACACCCAACGACACACGGCAAGTATATGGATTACGATGCTCTTTTGCTGGAGAATAACAAAGGCACTTTCCTGCACGGCAAATTTCAAAGTACGGCAGATAGATTGGAGGCGGCGCCGCAAGCACCAAGAAATCAACAAGACCATCCAGGGCAAAGATCCTCGTGGCCCGGGTCCCAACATCTCGGGGAACTGGGGAACTTTGGGAACACAAATTGCAACTGATTTTCACAATGTATCAGGCTAATGATTTCTATAAAAAAAACTGCGGCACATTCTAGCAAATTGGGAGATCATCCCTTGTGAAATTACTCCCGTCTTGATACCAAAAATGATTAATGGTCAACCCATGCTTCGGAATGAAGCAGTGCATAACCCCTTAAGCCAGATTGATGCTCTGAATATAGCTCTCATTCACCCAAACTATTTACACTGATAGTTCCATTCACCATCCACAGGTGTCGCCGGTAGTGCAGTCGTTGTGCAACGAAACATTGGGCCTATTCTGTGAAGAGCTCTTATAAATTATATATATGGCCCTCTGCTCTTCGGACAAAATTGCGTGCCATATTCCTTGCACTCAAAAGAGTACGTGTCCAAGGCTGACACGTTAATTGTAAGTGACTATCATCCCAGTAACCTACCTGAGTCTAAAGCAAGGCACCGATAAAATAAAATAATCAATTATGGAATCAAAGTGTCTCCTATGGATCCCATCACATATTGGCCTCCGAATGCATAATAAAACTGACGAGTTATCAAAGCACGTGCTCTTAGAGTGGGAGTTGATTAATATATATATATATATTATATATATATATATATATATATATATATATATATATATATATATATATATATATATATAAAACCCACTACAGCCTACGGGTTAAAAATGAGGTCCACTTCCGCCCAAGGGATGGGTTTGGGGTCTACTACATACCATGGGATGGGTATGGGGTCTACTACAGACCATGGGAAGGGTATGGGGGGTCTATTTACTGACCAAGGGATGGGTATGAGGTCTACTACAGACCATAGGATGGGTATGGGGTCTATTACTGACCAAGGGATGGGTATGGGGTCTACTACAGACCATGGGATGGGTATGGCGTCTATTACTGACCAAGGGATGGGTATGGCGTCTATTACTGACCACGGGACTAACTGAACTACTGAACTAAAAAAATGATGATTTAGTTCATCATTTTTTGATGAATTAAATCAAAATAATCTGATTGCACCGCAAATCACGGTAGGATATGGTAAGAGCCCAACAAGACACTGCAAGATCTATAAGACACGACACGGGCTATTAGAAGTACGGCAAAAGCACGGAAGGAGCACAGCAAGACTCGTCAGAACACGGCAAAGACACAGTAAGAGTACAGCAAGACACAGGAAGAGTAAAGTCCCTGGTGGCGCAGTTGTAATAATCGCCCTGCGCCGAGCGAGCGATTTGGTTTGGGTTCGAGTTGTGGCCAGGGAGGACGGTAGGTTATGGACGGGAAAGCTCTCAGCCTACTAACAGGAGTCAGAAGTCGTCTGTTTTCGTAACCACCTGTGAAGAAAAGAAAACGGCAAGACACACAGGAAACCTGCGTTAAATCCTTTCTAGTAATATCAACTTATCTTAACCTACAATGAAGAATCTGAACCATAGTGAGTGAGGCGAGAGTGGTTGGGCGGGTAGCGATTGAGAAGCGGACTTTACTGGACGTTAGTTGGCTTCATTAAAGGTCATTTCTGAGGTGGGAGGTGGAGCCGTATAGCTACTGTGACCGCCCATCACTGCCTCGATCAATGGGTTCACAGTTCACGGTAAGCCATGAGGCCTCTCAAGGCACATCCTGCCATTGTTATTTTCGCCTCTCTGACTAACCAGGATCGAGCTTGTCTGCTCACTAACAAAATCGAGCTTTAGCCCGTGAACCAGCCTTGCTCCTGTACATCATTAATTTTTCCTACTATACTTAGGGTAAAAAAGAGAGTTTCTTAACATATCTTTGTTTCATTGATTTCTCAAGCTTACATCTATGACCTCTTACGAACATAAGAAAGAAAACTGCAGAAGAGCTACTGAGCAGTACACCAGGGGGGAGGGAAGGGTCAGCAGTACACCAGGGGGAGGTAAGAGTCAGCAGTACACCAGGGGGGAGGGAAGGGTCAGCAGTACACCAGGGGGAGGTAAGAGTCAGCAGTACACCAGGGGGGAGGAAGGGTCAGCAGTACACCAGGGAGAGGCAAGAGTCAGCAGTACACCAGGGGGAAGGAAGGGTCAGCAGTACACCAGGGAGAGGCAAGAGTCAGCAGTACACCAGGGGGAAGGGAAGGGAAGGGTCAGCAGTACACCAGGGAGAGGCAAGAGTCAGCAGTACACCAGGGGGAAGGGAAGGGAAGGGTCAGCAGTACACCAGGGAGAGGGAAGAGTGTCAGTAATACACTAGGGGAGAGGGTTAACGGATTAAGGGTGAGTGTTGGTAAACTGGGTGTGCTCACCCTGCACTACGAGACTTCCGTCATGAATACCTCTGAGAGTAAATTAACTCACTTAAAAAATTTCAACAACCCATTAAGAATCTTTTAGTTAAAATAGGCTATTGCTTCATACCAAAATATTAAACAAAATTAATCAAACATATTCCTCGTGTGCTCTCCCTCCAACACTGTACACTCCCGCCAGGTCTGGCCCTACCATAAACCATATCTGTGAGGAATGTGGCCACTGAGTTTCTTCTGGCTTGAGTAAGTGTTTGGTAGGTGAGGTTAGAAGCAAGGTAGGTGGAGTGCAACACAGGTGGAGTGCAACACAGGTGAGCGCGAGTAGCGTCACTCTAGCCCCGAGGTCGGTGATGTATGGAGTGGAGATTGTTACATAGCGACGCCAAGGGGAGACTATAATAAACCCCATGTTGTTTGGGTTACGAAAGCACTTTTTTTAAGTATGGTTACTGTTCTCGAAACGTTGCCTCACTATGCACCCGCAAAATAACGTAAGCTTGAGGGTTGGTTTAAGATGTTAAGCCCTTGTTTGACAGTCTGTTCACTTGAGACGTTCAAATAAGTCCCAGCTGCGTCTGGGAAGAAGTATGGTAGGTATGATAGAGCCCAATAGGCTCAGTAATCTGTACGCCAGTTGAGTGATGGCCGAGAGGCGGGACCAATGAGCCGAAGCTCAATCCCTGCAAGCAAAATTAGGCGAGTACTAGCAGCGTGTGATGGATGGTGTGGAGGAGGCCCGGGCGACCCCCAGAACCACTCTGGGGGTCGCCCGCCCCCAGAACCACTTACAGGAGATCGCTGTAGCTAAGCTCAGCAGCGTATACGGAGATGAGCAGCTAGGGAGTGGGAGGAAGCAGGTGGGGAACCGCAGAGTTTGTAGGCTGTGTGGAGTTTGGGGGAGGGGGGGGTTGCAGGCGGTAGAGAGAACATTTCAAGGCCAATAAGTGGGTGACAAAACTCTACGGGAACCTGAGGAAGGATTTACATACAATAATTGTCTCTTCGACAACCCCACTTTGAGTAATCGTGTAGCCAATTTGCGTGAATGACCAATAATGCACATTAGAAATAAAACTAATTACAGTAAGCACAATATGTAAAACAGTTCCTATATAATCAAACAGTATAAACGAGTTTGTGGTGTTATCACAATGTTGATAACACCACAAACCACAACACTAACTGTAACCTACCCTGCCGCAGTGAGAGTCCCCATGGCGCAGTGGTAAAGCACTCGCCCGGCACTTCGCGAGCGCTTTGGCCTGAGTTTATATCCTAGCAGGGGAGGATTGACTGGGCACCAATCCTTAACTGTAGTCTCTGTTCACCTAGCAGTGAACAGGTACTTGGTTGTTAATTTAATGTTAAACGATTTGGTGGGGTAGTATTCTGAGGAAAATTTGGATCAAGGACTTGCCCGAAACGTTGATGCTATTGTTGTAGATTCAGCTACTGGGAACCAAAAGTTCCAAGTAGCACGGGCAATGGTGAGCCCATAATGAACTTACCTGGCACAGGAGCGGGGCTGTGCCTGTGATGCTAAGATATGTAGATACCGTTCCACAACCTCTCACATGATGGGTATGGCGTACGTCTACTACCTCTCACATTATAGGTATGGTGTCCACTACCGCCAGTCATAATGGCTAGGCACTTTCTCCTGATAGTTAGTTCCCTTCCCCTCCCACCACTTGGATTATCGTATCCAAGCATGGAGACCTCATCTTCAGAAAGACATAACAGCTTTGGAGAAAGTTCAACGCCGGGCGACTAAAAACAGTTTTGAACCAAGTCGACTTTCCCGCCAGAATCGGTTGAGGGCCAAGAGGCCTAACAACACTAGTACTGCAAACCACACACGACAGGCTTGATCTCATCTAAACTTTTAAAATACTGAAAAATTTGGAGGATGTTGATCCAGACAACTTCTTCAAAAGATCAGATGTAACACAAACAAGGAGCAACGGTTTCAACCTCAACAAGCTACAATGAAGAAGGGAAACAGGAGATGCTTATTCACCCATAGAGTTATATACCTATGGAACTGCCTACCCGCCGAAGCCGTAAAAGCCAAAACGCTGCCGAATTTCAAAATCCAGTTCGACACAATTATCAAGACAAATGTGGGGAGCTTCGACAAGCCGCGGGCTTCCTGTCCTCGTCGAGGCCACTAGAGATATAGTGGCCCTTAGGTAAATTCATGGAAATGTGACTTTTTAAAGAAGTGATCTGGATTAATAGCCTCCATTTCGTTCAGTCATTTAAAAGTCTAAATGAAATCCGCCTTGTCAATAGATATGGTTTTATCTATTAAAAATATTGCATAGGGGTTTATTACAATATCTACATACAACAGTAATTACAGTATATAGCTTACGGTGAGGCAGGCTCACGCAGGTCCCCCCCCCTCCCATTTGTGCAACCCGTCCTCAGACTAAATCTATTCCATCCAGCAGTCGACCCCAGACACACATTCATCAATTTTAACATGCTGTTCATTCGAAATAGGAATTTTCTCAAATATAAATTAATTTTGTTATATAAGATAAGTTTATTCAGGTAAAGATACATGGGTATGGTGTCCTCCATAAGACAAGTTTATTCAGGTAAAGGTACATATATTGAAAATGAGTAACAAACATAATGTTGGACTAATAGATAGAGCTAGCACATACAATGCCAATGACATATATAAGGATAGTGTGCATATTTAGGCAATGGTTAGGTTACGCTAGGTGTTTAAGTTCTGTTGGCGATTATTTGTATTTGTAGTCAGCAACCCGACCTCAACTCTAGTCCATTACATCCAGCGGTCGACCCCACAGACGCATTCATAAATTTTTACATGCTGTTCATTCAAAATAAGAATTTTCTCAAATATAAAATATTAACATATTGTGCGTATATAGGCATAGGTTAGGTGTTTAGGTTCTAGTGGCGATTATTTGTATTTGTAATACGTGGGTGAAGCATTCACAGCGTTGTGGTTCGAACAAAATTCGTCAGTGAAGCACTTGTTCCGGAAGTGTTCGAAAGAAATCGGTTGCGAGTCGTGTGGAAACCAGTTTTCATTCATAAACACCTGGGGGTTTGGCGGGTGCATGGAATCACTTTTCGGTCATTGTTTGGAGGACGGGTTGGTAGTCAGCCCGTTCTCGCATACGAAGATCCAAGCTCGTTAATCCAGCTGCCAAACCTCTTGATTATGAATGACAAGCGGTTTACACACGACTCACAATTGATGACGTCCAAACACTTCCCGAACAAATCCTTAGCTCACGTCCTCTGTTCGAACCACAATTCTATAAACAGCCCCTCCTCCAAACAAAGATCTAAAAGTGATTCTATGCACCCGCCAAACCCCCCGTTTATGAATGAAAAACGGTTTACACACGACTCACAACTGAACGTTCGAACACTTCCGGAACAAGTGCTTTGCTGACGAATTTTGTTCGAACTACAACGCTATAAGTTCTTCACACACGTACTACAAATACAAATAATCGCCAACAGAACCTAAACACCTAACCTATGCCTAAATATGCACAATATGCTAATATATTATAATATTAATTTATAGTTGCGAAAATTCGAGTTTTGAATGAACAGCATGTTAAAATTTATGAATGCGTCTGTGGGGTCGACCGCTGGATGGAATGGACTTGGTCTGAGGACGGGTTGTATAAACAGGGGGTTTGATGGGTGCATGGAATGGACTTTAATTTGGCCTTTGTTTATGAGGAGGGCTGCAGTCGCCGTGGCGCCCACACACAGCACCGCTCCTGTGCCAAGTCCACTACGGGCTCACCATAGCCCGTGCTACTTGGAACTTGTTCAGAGTAGCTGAATCTATAACAACTCTGTGGCGCAGGACTCTTGGTTTAACCTTGACGAGCGGACGTCTGGACATCTCCTCCTGAGAGCCGCCGAATCTTTTTGTTTTTTTATTAATACATTAGGTACATCTGCATTAGTGCAGCTACCCTAGACTATATGAAGTGGAGTACAGTGTGTCAAAAAAAAACTAACTAGTTGATGCTAGAAAATTCCCATCACACAGGATGGTTAGTCATACAGAGTCATGTGATAAGCAGTCTGCACTGGCAGACTCCGGATGCATTTTGAGGATATCAACACAAGATTGAATAAGGTAGCAGTGGTAATACAAGTCCCCATCTCGCAGGATGGTTAGTCATACAGGGCCATATGTTTAGTAGCCTGCACTGGCAAATTTTAGGTACACTGTGAGGATATCTTCAAGAATACGAGAGTGAATAAAGTAATTGCAAAGCTCCAGGTACCTCATGCCAACTGGTCTGAAAGGTCTAATAACTGGGCATTCAGTGATATAGTGCGGGAGATCGTGCCGTAGTTCCTGCTCACAGAGTTTGCAACTGGAGTGCTCAGGATTGGGAGATCCGTCACCTGCAGCCACCTGCCACAGGTAACGGTAACCCAACCTGATCCTTGCAACCACTGTGTCGCACAATCTAGTGGACGTTTTGTGCTGCCCATAGATGTAGGTTTCAGATCTGAACAAATCATAGCTTTTTATACTAGTACTTTCAGGTCGTTGGGAGTCAGTAAGTTCTTTCCTATCAGATCTGAATGTTTGGACCAATACAGTTTTGACAGCAGAGATGGGGATACCTAGATCTAATTCAACTTCAAACTTGTTACACGCTAATTTGGCTGCAATGTCTGTCTCATTATGATGGGTTATATTTATGTGTGAAGGTATCCATACAAGGAAATTCGAGACCCTTTACTCTGTGCATCAATTAGGTCATTTATAATTGGGAGTATGAGGTTCTTGCTATCGATCTTCCGAGAGAAGTTTTCGATTGCTTGAAGAGCAGACTTTGAATCACAGAATATTATTCCTCCTCCAATGTTTTTTAATGTACTGGTAGCTAAGTGTAATGCTGCTAGTTCTGCTTGTGTGGAGGTCAGCCAGTTGTTTAACCTGACACTGACAGTCTTTGTGCAAATATTATTTCTATAAAACCTACATGCCGCTGCAGTCCGTCCAGTAGAGGATTGGACTGAGCCGTCGGTGTAGACACAGTGCTCGTGAGATCTTAAACTCTCGATGGAGGAGGCAATTGTTTCAAGAGTGACAGCTTTGAGAAGAGCAAGATTCTCATTATCTTTCTTGGTGACAGGTGTGTATGATACTTGAATGGTGGGGTACAGATAAAGAGGAATATCAGAGACAGGTAGATTGCACTTAAAAGGAATGTTAAGTTTAATGAGATTGTAAGCATTGTTGCTCAGCAATTATCATAAAAGGAGTGAGTTGGTATGTCGGCTCACGTTCCGTTTCGCGATTTTACCCTAAGGGTTTTGATACTGCCGTTTGGCATACCTTTCCAACAGTCCGGATTGTTACGATGTTTGGCACATATGTCGCCAAGGGTCACAGGAAAGTTGATAATTTTTAACGGCTGGTTCTTCGGTGGGGAGTCTGTGTCCCGCGCCGGCTTGCCCGAGAGGTGCCGGAAGTCGGCGGGCTCGTGGTGTGCCCTCAGACGTGGTGGGGGCTGGCTTCTGCCTGTCGGAGCATTGGATGACTTTTTTGCGTTTTAGATGGAGTCAGAATTTATGCTTTGCTACCTGATGTTCTTTGTGTGGGGTGAGGCCGGCGCTTGTCTCTCTAAGGGACTCTTATAGCTGGGGTTCCCCAATCTGCCCAATTTCAATTTCTTTATGCACCCCATACCCATCCCGTGGGTGGTGGAAAGGGTTACAGGGGCACATAATCGGTTTAGGAACTGAACCCCTTAGTTCGTTTAGCTAAGCAAATAACAATCTTTTTGACCATCAATATGTTTATTCGCCGCTAGGCACAGTTGTTTCCGCCAACCGGCGAAGTTCATTTGCCCATTGGGCTTTGCGATTTGCCCTTTTAAGGGAACGCCAGGTTGTATCCGATCCCTAGATTGTCGATCGTCGTCCCTAAACCGACAACCAGCACAGTGGTAACACGTACTCGCCCGGCACTTCGCAAGCAATTTGTCCTGGGTTCCTATCCTGGCCGAGAAGGATTGATTAGTCGCCAGTCCTTTATATGAATGCCTCTGTTCACCCAGCTGTGATTGGGTACTTGGTTGTTAAGCGATTGGCAGGTCTTATTCCAGGGGAAAAGTAGAAGGTATGGCTTACCATGAGCTATGGGAAGGGGGTCGCAATTTGATAGTTTTAATGTGCCCTATATAAGTAATAGTTTTGCATTTTTCAGTATTAAAAGCATTTGCCAGTCTTCTGACATGTTGTGGAGTTCGTTGTAAAGTATCGCATTGTCCGCACAGTGTGTAAGTTTTATATATATACCTATGTAAAATACGTCTAAAATCTTGTCGATAACACTTAAAAAAAACATCACACCTATATTCAATTTATAGGCTAAATCCTGGATAAATTTATTAGATACAAGGTTTCTTTTCAAGCTTGGCCTTACAAATTAACATTTACCCGAGGGCCTCTAACCGTATAATGGCCTCGACGAGGACAAGAAGCCGGCGGCTTGTCGAAGATCCCCACCCCCTCTTATTTGCCTTTTATCTATTCCATGTAGATTTCACATTGTTATAAGAAATGTTAACTTTATAGAAAAGTCACATTCTCTACCTAGTAACTGACTGTGCATGTACATCAGGTGTGATATGAGGTATCGCACGTAATGTTCCCGCTTGTTGTTCGAACTGACGTACTTAAACTTTTAGTCCAATGAGGTGGCAGGACGAGAGTCACGTGACCACGGCTCCCGAACAGCTGAAAGTGTTGTGTTTACTTCTTGAGTGATCGAGACGACGTTTGTTGGTGCTCGCGATAACACCTTCCAAGTCGCCCTTGAGAGGATTAACCCGGAGTGACTAGAGTGCTTCATAGAGCACAGAGACTGGCGTGAGTGAGCATGTCGGGTGCTGGGAGCGGAGAACGCGAGGGCAGGAGCAGCCGCCGCCCCAGCCCCCTGAGAGCCACCGTGCCCGTGCAGGTACCAACCTTAGAGTGCCACTTTGGGTACTGGCACAGGCCACGCTGGGTCCCAGTTGGGGCAATGTTAGCGTCCCGCTTTGGGTACTGGCACAGTCATGCAGGTCACTGGATCCCAGTCGGGGGTAGAGTGCCACCTAGGGTAGTGACACAGGCCACTTTGGATCCTTTTCGGGGCATCCTTAAAGTGCCACCCTGAGTACTGGCATTGGCCATGCAGGCCACTCTAGGTCCTAGCCCGAGTCTCGTCTGGACGACACACACACACACACACTTACACACACACTACACACACACTTACACACACACTTACACACACACTACACTTGAATGTTACTGAATCTCTCTCATGTGATGACCTGTGCCAGAATAGGCCTATGGTATATCAAGGCTTTGTACAACATCTTCATATTCAGATATAAAGTTATATTTCTTATCCAGGGTAGGTTGTTTCATTCAGACAAATTTAATACAATTTTGAGTATTTCACTCGCTGCATGTTGATCACCGATTCATTTCCTTAAGTGAGTGGTCAATTTACTTTTGATATTCACTAAATCATGAAAATTGGGTGAAGGTATTCTTTATGAGTTCTAGCATTTTTATTAACATCACTATCTTTCATGAATGCTTTTATTAATATTATGATGTTATTTTAATAAAGTTGATACGTATTTTCTTGGCTTATGAAGGAAATATTGATTTAACAGTGAAATACCAATGGAGGTGCAGTTTCAATAAAATTTGTGGGCAAAAAACAAAGATGCTAGTGAGCAAAAGATGATTGTATGATTAAAATTATTAGAACCTATGAGATACAGATACTGCATTATAATATCCTGTAGGGGAAATATATTTCTGCAAAGATATGCCAAGAGTGTGTGAGATTCTCTTTATTAGAATGCAAATTGATATTACAATGCCATTATCAAAACGGCATTTATATACTGTATTGTAAAGTACTCTGCAGGCAACACATTGAACGGTTGTTATTTATTCAATAATTATATAAATAACATGGGATTACAATATTAATGGTCGCTTTGAATGTTTGCAGTTATTGCGGCTCGCAAAACAAATTCAGCTGCTTAATCAGTTTTAAGGGCATCAGGCCAGTCCATTATTTATTTTCTAGTGCTGTACAGTAGTGTACTGTATTTTGAATTTATAAAATTTCTTATTACACAAATGTAAAACATTCATTGCACAAGTTATGCTTATATAAAGTTTATAATATTAATAAGCATCACCACTTTATACTGATGCAGTAATTATATGGAAATTAAATCATTACTACATATCTATCATTACATAATTTTTATTTGATATTGACTATTCCATTCCTACCTTTGATTTTATGACAAATTCTTTGTTTAGTTATAGGACCTGCCGAAAACACTTTGGCTTTGCCTGAATCTTCCTCTTAATTGCCAATGTATTCAAATTCAAATCTTTTATTCAGGTAAAAGTACATACATAGATGAAGAGTTACAAATATAATGTTGGATATATGGATGTATGTTATACCTAATAGGCCAAGTTGCCTAACAAGCAAAGTTTTCTTGAAATTATATATTTTCTAACTTTTTCTTATGGAATTAATAAAACTTTCCATTCTATTATGATTTTTCTTTTGTTTAATTTGAGTTAAAACTAACATAGAAATTTGATGAAACCTAACCTATCCTGTTCGAACTTGTCAGTAATTCGTGATCTTGATATAATAAGATTTCAAATAAATCAATTTGAAAAGAGTTTTAAACATGGAAATCACTCTGCCTGTTAGGCAAATTGGGGTTGCATACCAAGTAGTGTATTCTGGCTATGTGGCACGATATTTTATTTATATAAATATTTAATAGAAATATTACTTCCTGAACAAAGGCACCTCTTTGATATGCTAGCTTGCTAGAATTTGAGTACAGCACTCTCCTAGGTGTGCTAAAGAATTAAGCTCCAAATCCAGGACCCATTTCTAGGAAACAGTTTAACAAATATTTACCACTTTTAGGTACATATGATAACTAAAAAGTTAATTGTAATTTTTTATTATTTAGAATTTTGGTTTTATTAATTTCAGATGTATAATTCCTGAAATTTAGGCTGATAGTAAGACACCTAGGAAAGGTAATACAGCAATTGTTCTCTGATTGGGATCTCGGTAATATGGTGTGACGGGTTGTGGTATCGCAGCTATACTGAACCAAGATGGTATGGCTCTCATGCACATAACTAAAAAAAATGCTGCTATTGACCTTGCGGTATGTAAGTCGCAGGTGGAAACAAATGAAAATTATCAAATAAATAATTAAACAATTTACTGAAATATTAATGAACATAAATGCCCCTGAAAATACTTGGTTATCATGTAATGCAAAGGTGAACAAGTTAATATGACATTAATACAAAAATAAACTATAAGCAATGAATACAAATCATAAATATATACACTGGTGTACTGAAGCAACCCGTTCTCGCACTTTCTTAAAGTCAATATTGACTTATTAAATACGTGCATATGTGACATACTAAACATACTAGTTTACCTTGAAAAGCTTCATAAAAAACACCGACTTTACCTAACCTTCTTAGTATGTTGATAAGCATCTTATTGCTTCGTAATTACAATTATTACTTAACCGATTATAGGTATAGGTTAAGTAATAATTTAATTACGAAGCAATAAGATGCTTATCTTAAAATACTAAGAAGGTTAGGTAAGGTCGGTGTTTTCTATGAAGCTTTTCAAGGTAAACTAGTATGTTTAGTATGTCACATATGCATGTATTTAATAAGTCAATATTGACTATACGAAATTGCGAGAACGGGTTGACTGAAGACAGCTACCATACCACCATGACATCAGTCACACGACGTTGGCTGAAGGCGGACGACGGGTGAGAGATACGAAGGTGATCCTACAGCACAAGGGAGAGACTGGCTCTCCAGGGAGGCAGCGCCCTTTATATAGTCCGGTGGTGATGACTCATCCAGTGTCAATGCAAGGGGGACATCTGGTCAACTAGGAACCTGCTCGTTTGTGGCTGGCGGTGCCTTTGTGTTGAGCTGCACCACTGCCAGTTGAAGGCGGCGAACTGCTTGTTTATGGGGGCAAACTACCAGTTAGCAGTGGCGCCCGGCTTGCCTCCGAGTCGTACCAGGCCATACCAGGCCCTGGGGGGTATGGAGAGGTGGCAGGACTGATGACTCATCTGGGCTGGTGTAGATGTATACTTCCAGTGCAGAGGCACTGAAGGTGAAGGGAAAAGGCAGTTCCACTGCTATTCAGGGGGATTCATGTGACAGTGGAAAAATGGGTAATTTGGTCAGAATTGAGGCAAAATATTTGTATCACGATGTACTGTAGATGAAAATCTAAATTGCTGGGTTTTTGCTGTCTGGTTACTGAATGACACACCATAATCAATAAATGGGGATAGAAATGAAGACAAATTCTTTTTTCTACAAAGTGTTAGGGACTAGAAAGCTAGTGAAATGGTACATAAAAACAAAGCAACAAAATCATTAGAGGAAGGGAAGTAAAGAACAAAGGGAAGGAGAACATGTTCCTGAAAATAGGATATACCAACATAGATGGAGTAAGATAAAAAAAATATTGGAGCCGAAAGATATAATTCAGCTTGAGGTACCGGATATTGTCGCATTAACAGAGATGAAACTTGAAGAAAATATTTTAAATGAGGTTGTATTCCTAAGGGGCTACCCAGTTTGGAGATGTGACAGGAAAACTAGGAAGGGGGGAGGAGTAGCTGTGCTGGTGACAGAACACTTGAAGGTAACAGAGAGTACTACTTGACAACCCTTGGGAAGTTGACATAATGGCATTGCAGGTCTGGAATTAGGATGATACTCTGATAACTGTAAATGCCTACAGCCCACCAGCAAGCAACACATGGACTAAGGAAGAACTGGATGTCAAACGAGAGGGCCTCATAAGAGTCACGAGAGAGATTATTGTACTGTTCAAGCAGATAAAGATAAATCACGATTGTTGGTACTAGGGGACTTCAACTTTAAAGCAATAAACTGGGAGGCCTATGAAGCAAGAACGGAGGACATTTGGACAGGCAGATTTGTAAATCTCATTCTGGAGACATTCGTGTATCAATATGTGAAGCAGCCCACAAGAATGAGGGCAGGGGATGTTCTGTCAGTACTGGATCTAATATTCACCAGGAAAGAAGAGGAGATCTTTGACATCCTGTACCTTCCTCGCTTGGGATGAGTGATCATGTCCTGTTGGACATTAAATATGCTTTCAGATATAATCTAGAAATTGGGGACATTGAAACAATTATTAAACTCTATTACAAGAGAGAACACTATGGGGAACTTAGAATTTTTTTAACGAGTGTAACTGGACGGACTTGTTGCTAGGCAAGAAAGTAAATGAGATGTATGCCAAATTCTGCAAAATATACGATGAAGGCACACAAATGTACATACCAAAACAGATGCAGGACCAGAAAACAGGATTGGTTCAGCAGTCATTGCGAGAGGGCCAGAGACCAAAAGGCTCAAAAATGGAATCAATATAGGAAGAGGCCAAACCCCCAAACATTCCAGTGATACAAAGATGCGAGAAACAACTACACGGCAGTGAGGAGAGGCAGAAAGAAATTTTGAAAAGGGATAGCGGTCAAATGTAAAACAGAACCAGGCCTATACTGTAAATTCATAGACAAATTGCAGGTAAAGGATTATGTTCAGAGGTTGAAAATGGGAAACAGATTCACGGAAAATGAAAAAGAAATGTGTAAAACATCGTTATTGGAAAAATAATTAAAACTAATGGGTAGGACACCTGGAGAAAAACTATATAATATCAGGCTGTCGGTATGGTTTTCGATCTGGAAGATCCTGTGTGATGAATTTACTCAGTTTCTATGATCGAGCCACAGAGATTTTACAGGAAAGAGATGGTTAAGTTGACTGCATCTATCTGGACCTAAAAAAAAGGCTTTCGACAGAGTTCCACATAAGAGGTTGTTCCGGAAATTGGACCACATTGGAGGCATGATACATAAGCTTCTAACATGGATGAAATATTTTCTGACATAGAAAAATGAGGGCAGTAATAAAAGGAAGTGTATCGGACTGGAGAAATGTCACAAATGGAGAATGACAGGGTTCAGTTCTTGCACTGGTAATGTTCATTGTCTACATAAACGATCTACCAGATGGAATACAGAATTATATGAGCAAGTTTGCTGATGATGCTAAGATAATAGTGAAGATAAGTAACTTAGATGATTGTCATGCCCTTCAAGAAAACTTGGACAGAATAAGTAAATGGAGCACCACTTGGCAAATGGAATATAATGTAAATAAATGCCATGTTATGGAATGTGGAATAGGCAAACAAACCCCACACAACCTATAAATTATGTGAAAAATCTTTAAAGACTTCTGATAAAGAAATCTTGGGGTGGTTCTAGATAGAAAACTATCACCTGAGGACCACATTAAGAACATTGTGCGAGGGGCCTATGCAACACTTTTTAACTTCAGAATTATTGTTTCTGAAGTCAGAATAAATACGTGGATGGCAAAATACTAAAGAAATTGGTCACTTTTGTTAGACCAAAGCTGGAATATGCAGCAGTTGTGTGGTGCCCATATCTAAAGAAGCACATCATCAAACTGGAAAAGGTGCAAGGACATGCCACTAAATGGCTCCCAGAACTGAAGAACAAGAGTTACAAGGAGAGATTAGAGGCATTAAATGTGCAAAAACTAGAAGATAGAAGAAAAAAAGGCGATATGATCACTATGTACAAAATAATACAGGAATTGATAAAATCGATAGGGAAGATTTTCCGAGACCTGAACTTCAAGAACAAGAGGTCAGATTTAAAACTAACTAAACAAAGATGCCGAAGAAATATAAAAAAATTCACTTTTGCAAAAAGAGTGGTAGATGATTGGAACGAGTTAGGTGAGAAGGTGGTGGAGGCCAAAACCATCAGTAATTTCAAAGCGTTATATGACAGAGTGCTGGGAAGAGGGGACACCATGAGAATAGCTCTCATCCTGTAACTACAACTTAAGGTATTACACACAGGTAATTACCATGGACTTGTTTACACATGCAATTGCATTTTAACATTGTATTACAGTACAGTAATAACATAATATTTGATACAATTTTTATACATTAACAAAAACAATTATCGAGTGTTAAAACTGTACATACAGGCTTTGTGGTGTATTTCTGCTAAAATAATTTTTTTTTATATTTTCATCAGAATGGATCTGACCTGACATTATGAACCTGCCTGCCTGTAAGTGTCTTCCCTTGTGATTATATCATGAAGTGGCATTCCATTCCTTTTTCCATAAGAAAGTCTAACTTTTTCCTTAATACTGTAAAAACTTTGATAATTTTTTTTTCCTCAAGAACAGCAGCCATGAACATAGAGGTATTATGAGGAAGCAAGTTATTCTATCAGTTAAGGATAAGCTTAGTCAATGAATTTAAAAAAAATTGTCATGCTGTTTTGGCATGGTAATTTATGGTTGGCACAAGTACTGTCTGATAAGGAAATAAACAAGAAATGCATGAAATACATTACTACTAGTGAGCGTGAGTGGGCAATCCGTGGTTGTACAGATTATAACAAATCTACTTAGTTTCCTGAGAGAGCCACAGAGAATTTACAGGAAAGAGATGGTTGGTCTGACTGCATTTATTGACCTAAAAAAACAGCATTAAATGTAATGAAATGCCAATTTTTGGGTGAGCCCCGGTGGCTTCCTGAAGCTACTATGCTGATATAGGTGCCATCAGTCGTGGAGCTTTTAGGTCTACTGAGAATCCCGAGCTAGAACCTGGGCCTCCCATCTAGAGAGGTGCAGAGAGCAGTGCCACTTATGATAAAATTTCTGAATTTATTCATTTCTGCCACCACCTAGATAGGCACCCAGAAAGTCAGCAAAACAAACAGATCACTGCTGGTGATGAGTTAGACTGCAGCCTCAGAACTGCCAAAAGAACTTCCCCCAATAATGTAAACAAAAGACTGAAAATTCATGGAACTAGTGCTGGCTCATTTGCTTCCCCTTCCCCTACATGTGGAGGAGAAGGAAGGCAGCCAGCTGCTTCATCCTCGGTTCTATAAAGATGATAACACCCCCGGTGTCCTGGATGGTGTCAAGGATCCACTGGGTCTCGCCCATAAATGGTGTCCTGGTTTTCTGGGGGAAGCTGCCTGTGGCTCCCTGAAGCTATCTACCCACAAAGAAGAAACAGATGGGGAACAACCAGGAGGAGGGAGCACCACAGAAATCAAGTAAAAAACGAAGACACACAATCGCAAACACGCCCTAAAACCACACAAGGATGCCCGGGACCCCCAAAACAGCTGCACTCAAAGAGCAGCCTAGGATCTATTAGCAAGGACAGTTGAAAAAATGATACCGTGAATAAATGGGAACGAAAACAGACTATAGGCCATCTAAACATGAGAACCCAGCAGATCCTGCCAGACACATGACTAAAGGCCACAGGAAGGCACCCGGGCACACACACAAGAGACTGGGCCACCAGAACCCCCTCTGAACCCCAAAACCCCCACACCCAAGGGCCAGCTCAGACTGGGCCACCAGAACCCCCTGTGAACCCCAAAACCCCACACCCAAGGGCCAGCTCAGAAAAAGGCTCAAGCTAGATGAGGAATGGCTAAGGCCCGAAGGTCAAGGGCATGAGGGAGACTGAAGGCAAGCAACACATGGACAACCAGAGAACAAACCTTGGAATAGGGGCCAAGGCAACAGAGCAACTCACAAGAGCCCACTGAAGCACAAGTGGTAGCACAATGGAAGCTTCAAAACAGCCACTGAATACAACATACGATGTACCTTCACCCCAACCAACCCAGCAGCCAAAATAGGGGGACCCCTTCGGAAGCCAACCAACTCGAAATTGGCAGAAAAGCAAGAGTCGGCAGCAAGGAAACAAACCACCCGTCAGATCAAAGAAACAAAAGCCCAGCGATGGGAAAAAAAACCCCAACCGATGGACATAACGGAACCCCAGTTGAAGGAGGAAAGAACATGGCCAAGAGGCAGACAGGCTGAGGCAGTGGAAGACCAGGGCAGGGGTGTATGAGACGGCCCACAAAGCAGAGCTGAAGCAGTATTGACCTTGAACACAAGCAGCAGCTGCTCTGCTAACGCCGTGCAACATGAGGCGACAGGACTCTGTAGAACACACTGACCAAGAACAGACAATACAGAATGGAGAGCGTGCCATGCTCAGACATAGAACAAGAAGAAGCAAGGGGAAAAGAAGAGGCGAAAGAGCACCACGGACCCCACACAGTCGTTGCAAAGAACCGCAAGTGGGACACCTTCCAAGAAGCCACAACCTTGCCAGGAAATGGCAAGAGAAATGCAGCAAAAAATCCAAACGCGAAAGCAAAGGAGGATGGGCCATTGAAGACCAACACTGGCCCGACCCACGAAGAGGCAGAGCTGTGAGAAATGCCTGGGTTTGGAACCAAGAAAAGCTGTCCATCAGGGAGCCAGGAACACCCCAATCTGGCCAGGAAGAGGAGCCAAAGTTGGCCTGGGGGGGGGGGGGCGGCAGAAGGGACGGCACAAGAACAACCCCCCCCCTTCCCCTGACGAGCCCAGCTAAAGCACCCGTACAAGAACCTCACAATGGGGATGGAGCCGCCTCGCAAAGGTGGACGTATTCAAGAGGCACGGACAAGTTCTTGCAAGAAGTGCTGGACCAATCAGGCTGTAGTGGATATGTGGGTCTGCGGGCTGCTCTAAGCAACGGCCTGTTGGACCAAGTTATCACAAGTCGACCCTGGCCTCAGGCTGGGCTTGGGGAGTAGAAAAACTCCCAAGACCCTCTCCAGGTATGTTCCAGTTATGCAGCCAAGCAGAAGGAAAGGATTGAAACAACACTGATGCAAAGAGATCCAGGACTAGTGCCTGAACAGTACAGAAAACCACAAAGGAGGCCCAGAAGGGCAATCCCGGCAACGGAAAAGTACAGTGGACCATTTGGTTTGTGATCCTCATGGGGATGAGACCCATCGATTATTGTGTAAGTTCATAAACTAAAATGCAGGAAAAATAAACAAGAAATGTAAGTAAACAAAATAAGCGAGAGATGTCGGATAAAATCTATGGGAAAAATCGACCGGTTCACAGCATCAATGCGACAGTATTTTCTTTGTACTCACCAATAAGAGAAGTTCTGATCCATTTGTTATGTTGATGTTGAATGTTGATGAAACATAGCAATTTACATAGAAGAGGTGCTGGTGGATGTTGGTGTTGGGTTGACTGAAGTGGAGATTAATGATGATAAGGTAACTTCAGATGTTGACGCATTTGGGTCAAATGTGATGAGTCAGGTGCAGGTGAGGCAATGAGAGATTTCTTGGAAGCCTTTGCAAAAGACTTTAATTGACATTTGTTTCATTACCTTTGATCTTGTTTTTAAAAACTTCATATACAAATTGTACTAGCTCATCATGTCCTTAGTTTCAACCTCACTGTTACTCGTGTCAATAAATGCCAGAATGAACCACTAATGAATCTTATGAATCTCCTCAGCAAATATTACTCTATATCCACGTACTTGACTGGTTCTTAAAATCACAGGGAGGCACCTAGCTGACTTTAAAGCCCTGGGGGTTTTTGCTAATTCCATGAAAGTACAGTACAGTAATTTCAATTTGTGTGTGCCAGCTGCATTTGCACAGGACAACAAAAATTCTCTGTTTGTTCTGCTTATAACCACCTGAAGGATCGTCTTCACCACTATGAGCCATTGTGTCTGTGGATAACATACGCCGGTACAAACCTGTCTCATCAGCATTATAATTTGCTCTGGAGATCTTTAGTTTCCGCACCATCTCCACAAATTTACTTGAATACTCGTCAGCACCAATAGTGTCAGCAGATTGTCTTTCACCATGTACTTTAAAGCACTTATGCCATGGTTGGTTTTAAAGATTCTGACCCATCCATCACTGTATACACACTTCTGAGTAAGTTCATTACTTGGTGAAATTCACGTGCTTTTTCCACGAGCAGCCAACCTGCCACTGGCTTCTTCGTCACCTCATGCCTCTGTAGCACTTCCAGACTGCATTATCAACACCCTCCACTTTTGCTTTACTTACTACCTTTCTATTTTGTATTGCCTTACAACTTTCACTTCTAGAGAAATAGTAAAAAATATGATAGGGTTAGCCTTAAGAAGATCAAAAACAGTACTTTTGCTAATGCCATATTCAGCGCACACGACACTTCTTGTACACCGTTCTCCACTTTCTTGGTTATTTCAACTTTCTTCTCAGATGCCATCACTGACCTCTTTCTTTTACGTATCCCACTTATTGTGTCAGTGAAAGCATCAACAACAAGTGCATTTGGAGCCGATATGGTACACGTATGTTCCATGATTGTGCAGATATATCCAATAAAATCTGGAATGAACACTCCAGGCTTGTGACAAATCAAAACAATCGGGAACAATAGGCCGTGACTGTGACTTCACAGGGGGTAGAGGCACTAGAGTGGTGGTGCCTGACGCAGTCAGTGGGCAAACTAGGCCATTTCCCACCCACCACCTCGGTCTGGTGTAAGGCTTGGCAAACCGTTTTCTCACCTGAACTTATTTCGTGTAGCGTGAAACCCCAACCCGCCCAGTGCGAGACTTCACGAACTGCTTCCTCGCCCGAACTTGGTTCGTGTACGTGAAACCCCACCCCAATCATGAAACTGGGAAGTTTCAGATAACTTAAGTTCGCACAACCATGTGGCTGTCTGTACTGGGAAAATCAACCGCAAAGAAAATGAACCCCACCAGAAAAAAATAAATGGCGCTAAAAGCCCAATCTCTAGTGCCCAGCAGAGGCCAAGAGGCAGCCTCCAGGAGGCAGAGCAAACGAACCCCCCCCCTCCCCCAGAGGATCCCAAAGGGGCCGGAGCATGGAGCCAGGGCCCTCCCATCCCACAGCACAAGCCATCCAACTGCAAATCTGAGCCACACAAGGCTTTAGGGAAACACCCAGGAAAAACTCCAAAAGCCCAAAGAGGAAGCTGGCAACACAGCAAGCAATGAGGGCCAACAGAGCCCCACCCTGAAAGAGCACTATGCCGGTGAAGCCCAAGCGAAGTACAAGCATCCAAGCACCTGCTGAGGCACCCAGGGCCACCCAACACCCATAAATGGCAGAGCAGCAGTCAGGGTAAGTCTGGAGGAGGGAGGCTCTATCAAGGCCAAACCTGGGACAGAACTAACGGACTATGAACAGCCCAGCAGGAACCAAAACCTGGCAACTCTAGCAGAACCTGAACTCCAGCCAGCACACAAAGACCGGCCGGGTGCCCACCCCAGCCAGCAGTGAGGTAGGCCAAACACCGTAACAAACCAAAATGACCTGAGTCAAGCGTGCAAACATGCAGGGAGCCAGAACGAGGCTAAACAGGAAAGCCAACTTGAGAGAGACAAGTCTGATGCCCCACTCCAAAAGGAGCACCCCTGAACTGACCAAAAAGGGAGAAGTCAAAATCTGGTATTCCCAGGGGTCCAAGGAAACCAGCCAAGAGGCCACCTCAAGATGGGATGACTGCAGAAAATGAGGGCAGCCTGACGGGCAAAAAAAAAAAAGGGCCAGCCATGAAAGACCAAAGACCATAAAGCTCCAGGACAGAACTAGGAAATTGGAAACCCTCCAAAAAGGCAAAGTAGCCATGGCCAATTCCTATGGAAACGAAAATGAGGCCCAAAGGACGGGAAACCCAAAACGGGTGGAGAAGCCACACACACGCAAAGGAGGAACTGAGGACCAACACTGCAGATAAAGATAGAAGGGGTGAACAGGAAAGAGAGGGCCAATGCCACACCAAAGAACAGGCCAACCAGCTAGATAATCTGGAAATCAGATGGCAAGTAATTGGCCACTGTCACCAGGAGCACAGGAACAGACAGCATGGAACGCAGCTGATGCAGCCAAGATCTCTGCCAGGGATCTCCACAAGGCTTGGTCCTGCCAAGTGCCTCCCTGTCCCCCGAGAGCCAAGCACAAAGCAGCTCAAAGAGGCCCTCAAAGAGCATGACAGAAACCCAGTGCAGATAAACACCAAAGGCAATGCAAAAGGAAATGATGACAAGAAAGGCAGCTGCATAAACCCACAGAAGGAAAGACTGGAGCAACAAGTAATCAACGAGAAGCACAAGGCCCCTCAAGAGATGCCCACAGCACAGACAAAAACCCCCACAAAAAGTGAGGGCCCGACAAAAAAGGCACAAAGCAGCAAAAGAACATCGGCGGCTAGGGACAACGTATCCAGAACAACAATGAAGTGGGATCGGAACATGCAGAAGGCACAAAACAGACACACGAGTTGCCACAAAGGGACCCAAGAGGCAAGCACCTGCTGGGCACTGACCCCCAATGGGTGACAGGCCCACTGGATTGAAGCCAGAGTGAAGCTGCACCCAACTAGGAACATTCAGGGAGAGGGTAGCAATCTCTCCATGCATCCAAAGACCCACTGTGGAAGGCATGAGTGGCCATGGAGAGAGAAAAATCGACTCCCTCCAAGCCCCAGGAACCACTGCCAGAGGGCCCCGGGGTAGAGCCAATGTCCATGTCCACCACCCAGGATACAGAAGTGGAGTCAAAGGGAGAGGCTTCAAAGGAAGGAGGGCTGGCTGTATGAAGAAGGTACCCAGAAGCCTCGGCGGGACCAGAGAGCTCGACTGCCTCAGCCCCTGAATCGGAAGGGGCAACCCCTGACGCTGCTTGAGCCATATCCAAACTAAAACCCCACCTCAATCAATGATGGAAGCCAGGGAAATGGGGGGCAAATGGGGGAAACAATGCCAAAGAGGAAAGGGAACAACCCCCAAACCAAAATACTACCACCAACAGGGCAGCCCGGTGCTTCCACTGGGCACACAACCTAGACTGCTGCAACCTAGTAAACCAACATGCAAGAGGTTGCTGCGTGAAGCTTCACCGAGAAGGGCAGAATGAGAGTAACGTGACGGAAGTAAGTCCCACATGACTTGGTACTGATGGTGTCACAGACTCAACAGGCAGCAGCGGAGGCAGATGGAATCTGAACATCGCTATGTGGCACAAAAGAAGCACAACCCTGAAACTCGCCCAAAGTGGGAGTGGGGACAGTAGAGTATCACAAAAACCACCAAACCTGCAGGGGGTTTTCCAGGTTTATAAATAGTTAAATACTCTGAATAATTTGCTGGCAACTAAAGCTTTACCTCGGAGGATCGCTTTACTAGGAAAATGATTCCGAGTGAATTAAAATTGGTCTCGCTAAAATTGAGTGAATGTAAGTAGTGCCATTACCTGCGTTCCTTGGGGTATGGAGAGAGTTAATAGGGATAGCATCCCGATGAACACCTCTATAATGACAATTCCTGGACACAAGACCATAATTCCACAAAAGAACATTACCACAGGTACATCAGCAGTCTGGAATAGAGGTGACCTGGTCAAGAAGAATAAGAGGACTCAGGATAGCAGCCCATTAGATGTTTGAGATGTAAGTCTTGTCCCTAATCATACACTCAGACCTTGACAAAGCACTCAGGAGAGTGCACAAGACTTTATGTAAAGGTGTAAAGTCATTGTGTAAATTTTACAAATAACACAAGTGTGGGTTTTATCCTTTGTTATTATGTCAGTGAGAAGACTTACCACTTACTTATCGGGTTCAGTTCTAGCACAGTAATGTTCATTGTCAATATATTGTAAATAATCTAACCAGAAGGAATTCAGAATTTTATGAACATGTTTGTGGATGTTGCCAAGCTTTAGGAAAGATAAGAAACTTGAACACATTTGTCATTCCCCTACAAGAAGCCCTGGACAAATTAAAACACTCTTGTGCATGCACCATCACCCAAATCGCACCGGAAGGCAGGCCGAGCACATAACCCAATGTTAAACTCTTTCATTCACAATGTTTATACTTAATATAGACTGCAAAATTTAATGCATGATGCTATTTGTGTCATCACCCACTCTCTTATTTTGTTTTAAGTCGCATAATGCGTCATTAGGACGTGAAAGTGGAGCAACACCACTTGACAAATATAAATTTAATGTGAATAATGCTATTTATGGAATGTAGAATAGGATATAATAGGCCACACAAGGCCACACACAGCATACATATGTGAAAAAGCTTCTTCTGATAAAGAAAGATCTAGGGATGGTTCAGGATAGAAAACTGTCATCAGAGTGCCAAATAAGCTCATTGTGCGAGAATCGTTTGCTATGTCTTCAACTTTAGAATCACTTTTAAATGCAGTGTACATGGGTAGTGAAATATTAAAGAAATTATTTGCAACCTTTATGAGACCAAATTAAGATTTGCAGCGGTTGTATGTGTCCATATCTCAGGAAGATATCCATAAATTGGAAAGTTCCAAAGTATGTACTAACTTGCTTCTGGAAATAAAAAACAAAAGCTGCCAAGGAGGGGTTAAGGGTGTTAAATATGCTAAAGATAAAAGAAAAACAGGCGTATCAATGACCATTACATCAAGAAAGTAACAGGACTCGCAAATTATGAAGAATTTTGGAAACTGCCAATTTCAAGAACACGTGGACATATCAACTATGGAAACAAAGCTGCTGAAAAAACTTAAGAATGTTTTTTAAAAATGCAGAGGCTGTTTAAAAATGTGTACACAGCACTACACATTGGGTAGGGGGATCTCCGCCCATCCTCCTGTTTTGGTACTGGTGAGTACTGTACTTATAGTAACAATGAGGACCATAGTATATACAGTATACCGATGTACAACAAAGTAGAAAATCGAAATCGAAACTATTGAGTTGGACAAACCCAGAAACTATTTTGACTTGCGTTGTTTTGACAGTTTAATCTAATTTAACCTAACCTTCCTAGGCATAATACACAATATCTGAGGCCTAATATAGTCCATGTATGCCCTATACTAGGCATAGGAATATTGAAGGTTGTTTTTGTTAGCTTCATTTTTTTAAGAATTCACTACGAGTCAATATACAGTACTACGATCTAAGTAATGTACGTAAGAGTTTTGTGACTGTTGGCGATCCATCAACAATATGTACTATACTAACGACAACCGAAGGCATGGTTGGGGATCTATAGCGAAGAATAGGAATTCAACAGGCAGGTTTGCAAACAGCTTAGAAATAAATAATTTTAAGGAAAATGAATCTTATTTCTGTCCAAATCAAGTGATACTAAAACTCTCAACATGATCTTGGTTAAATAATTCAGGATTCATGTTACCGAGTCCAAATCGAGGTATTTTACTGTGTACGCAAAACTTCTATTTTCTTTACCCCGAGTAATGGAGTTGCCCTGACTATGCTTTATAAATAGTGAAGAGGTTTATTGCTAAAGGAAGAGGAAGTAGTGGGTTTGGATACCTGGGGGTGGCAGACGGATTAGTATGTCATCTCCAGTGTCAGTGTCACTGGTTACTGTAAATTGCTAAAATTTGAGTAATGGCTTTGAAAATACAATTGTACCTCCAGAACTCATTCTGAGCAAACTTGAGATACTATTCTT
>WNGS01006636.1:9146251-9160763 GCA_020271785.1 Procambarus virginalis
GGACACCTTGTGTGTGTCATGGCTGGGGACCTTGTGTGTTCATGGCTGGGACACCTTGTGTGTGTCATGGCTGGGACACCTTGTGTGTGTCATGGCTGGGACACCTTGTGTGTGTCATGGCTGGAACACCTTGTGTGTGTCATGGCTGGAACACCTTGTGTGTGTCATGGCTGGAACCCTTGTGTGTGTCATGGCTGGAACACCTTGTGTGTGTCATGGCTGGAACACCTTGTGTGTGTCATGGCTGGAACACCTTGTGTGTGTCATGGCTGGACACCTTGTGTGTGTCATGGCTGGAACACCTGTGTGTGTCATGGCTGGAACACCTGTGTGTGTCATGGCTGGAACACCCTGTGTGTGTCATGGCTGGGACACCTTGTGTGTGTCATGGCTGGAACACCTGAGTGTGTCATGGCTGGGACACCTTGTGTGTGTCATGGCTGGAACACCCTGTGTGTGTCATGGCTGGAACACCTTGTGTGTGTCATGGCTGGAACACCTTGTGTGTGTCATGGCTGGAACACCCTGTGTGTGTCATGGCTGGAACACCCTGTGTGTGTCATGGCTGGAACACCTTGTGTGTCATGGCTGGAACACCCTGTGTGTGTCATGGCTGGAACACCTTGTGTGTGTCATGGCTGGAACACCCTGTGTGTGTCATGGCTGGAACACCCTGTGTGTGTCATGGCTGGAACACCTTGTGTGTGTCATGGCTGGAACACCTTGTGTGTGTCATGGCTGGAACACCTTGTGTGTGTCATGGCTGGAACACCCTGTGTGTGTCATGGCTGGAACACCCTGTGTGTGTCATGGCTGGAACACCTGTGTGTGTCATGGCTGGAACACCTTGTGTGTGTCATGGCTGGAACACCTTGTGTGTGTCATGGCTGGGACACCTTGTGTGTGTCATGGCTGGGACACCTTGTGTGTGTCATGGCTGGGACACCTTGTGTGTGTCATGGCTGGGACACCTTGTGTGTCATGGCTGGGACACCCTGTGTGTGTCATGGCTGGAACACCTTGTGTGTGTCATGACTGGAACACTTGTGTGTACCGTGGCTGGAACACCCTGTGTGTGTCATGGCTGGAACACCTTGTGTGTGTCATGGCTGGAACACCCTGAGTGTGTCATGGCTGGAACACCCTGTGTGTGTCATGGCTGGGACACCTTGTGTGTGTCATGGCTGGAACACCTTGTGTGTGTCATGGCTGGAACACCTTGTGTGTGTCATGGCTGGAACACCCTGTGTGTGTCATGGCTGGAACACCCTGAGTGTGTCATGGGTGGAACACCTTGTGTGTGTCATGGCTGGAACACCTTGTGTGTGTCATGGCTGGAACACCTTGTGTGTGTCATGGCTGGGACACCTTGTGTGTGTCATGGCTGGGACACCTTGTGTGTGTCATGGCTGGGACACCATGTGTATGTCATGGCTGGGACACCATGTGTGTATCATGGCTGGGACACCCTGTGTGTGTAATGGCTGGAACACCTTGTGTGTGTCATGACTGGAACACCTTGTGTGTGTCATGGCTGGAACACCCTGAGTGTGTCATGGCTGGAACACCTTGAGTGTGTCATGGCTGGAACACCCTGAGTGTGTAATGGCTGGAACACCTGAGTGTGTCATGGCTGGAACACCCTGAGTGTGTCATGGCTGGAACACCCTGAGTGAGTCATGGCTGGAACACCTTGTGTGTGTCATGGCTGGAACACCTTGTGTGTGTCATGGCTGGAACACCCTGTGTGTGTCATGGCTGGGACACATTGTGTGTGTCATGGCTGGAACACCCTGAGTGTGTCATGGCTGGAACACCTTGTGTGTGTCATGGCTGGAACACCTTGTGTGTGTCATGGATGGAACACCATGTGTGTGTCATGGCTGGAACACCTGAGTGTGTCATGGCTGGGACACCTTGTGTGTGTCATGGATGGAACACCGTGAGTGTCTCATAGCTGAGACACCCTGAGTGTTTCAAGGCTGGAACACCCTGAGTGTGTCATGGCAGGAACACTCTGAGTGTGTCATAGCTGGAACACCCTGAGTGTGTCATGGCTGGGACACCTTGTGTGTGTCATGGCTGGGACACCTTGTGTGTGTCATGGCTGGAACACCATGTGTGTGTCATAGCTGTAACACCTTGTGTGTGTCATGGCTGGGACACCATGTGTGTGTCATGGCTGGGACACCTTGTGTGTGTCATGGCTGGAACACCTTGTGTGTGTCATGGATGGAACACCTTGTGTGTGTCATGGCTAGAACACCCTGAGTGTGTAATGGCTGGAACACCCTGAGTGTGTCATTGCTGGGATACCATGTGTGTGTCATGGCTGGGACACCTTGTGTGTGTCATGGCTGGGACACCTTGAGTGTGTCATGGCTGGGACACCTTGTGTGTGTCATGGCTTGGACACCATGTGTGTGTCATGGCTGGGACACTTTGTGTGTGTCATGGCTGGGACACCTTGTGTGTGTCATGGCTTGAATACCATGTGTGTGTCATGGCTGGGACACCTTGTGTGTGTCATGGCTGGGACACCTTGAGTGTGTCATGGCTGGAACACCCTGAGTGTGTCATGGCTGAAACACCTTGAGTGTGTCATGGCTGGAACACCCAGAGTGTGTCATTGCAGGGACACCTTTTATGTGTCATGGCTGGAACACCCTGAGTGTGTCATGGCTGGAACACCTTGTGTGTGTCATAGGTGGAACACCTTGTGTGTGTCATGGATGGAACACCATGTGTGTGTCATGGATGGAACACCGTGAGTGTGTCATGGCTGGGACACCCTGAGTGTTTCATGGCTGGAACACCCTGAGTGTGTCATGGCTGGAACACCCTGAGTGTGTCATGGCTGGAACACCCTGAGCGTGTCATGGCTGGGACACCTTGTGTGTGTCATTGCTGGGACACCTTGTGTGTGTCATGGCTGGGACACCTTGTGTGTGTCATGGCTGGGACTTCTTGTGTGTTTCATGGCTGGGACACCTTGTGTGTGTCATTTCTGGGACACCTTGTGTGTGTCTCTTGGCTGGAACACCTTGTGTGTGGCATTGCTGGGACACCATGTGTGTGTCATGGCTGGAACACCTTGTGTGTGTCATGGATGGAACGCCTTGTGTGTGTCATGGCTAGAACACCCTGAGTGTGTCATAGCTGAAACACCTTGTGTGTGTCATGGCTGGATCACCTTGTGTGTGTCATGGCTTGGACACCTTGTGTGTGTCATGGATGGAACACCCTGTGTGTGTCATGGATGGAACACCCTGTGTGTGTCATGGATGGAACACCCTGTGTGTGTCATGGCTGGGACACCTTGTGTGTGTCACGGCTAGAACACCCTGAGTGTGTCATGGCTGGGACGCCTTGTGTGTGTCATGGCTGGAACACCCTGAGTGTGTCATGGCTGGGACACCTTGTGTGTGTCATGGCTGGAACACCCTAAGTGTGTCATAGCTGGAACACCTTGCGTGTGTCATGAATGGAACACCTTGTATGTGTCGTAGCTGGAACACCCTGAGTGTGTCATGGCTGGAACACCCTGTGTGTGTCATGACTGGAACACCTTGTGTGTACCGTGGCTGGAACACCCTGTGTGTGTCATGGCTGGAACACCTTGTGTGTGTCATGGCTGGAACACCCTGAGTGTGTCATGGCTGGAACACCCTGTGTGTGTCATGGCTGGGACACCTTGTGTGTGTCATGGCTGGAACACCTTGTGTGTGTCATGGCTGGAACACCTTGTGTGTGTCATGGCTGGAACACCCTGTGTGTGTCATGGCTGGAACACCCTGAGTGTGTCATGGGTGGAACACCTTGTGTGTGTCATGGCTGGAACACCTTGTGTGTGTCATGGCTGGAACACCTTGTGTGTGTCATGGCTGGGACACCTTGTGTGTGTCATGGCTGGGACACCTTGTGTGTGTCATGGCTGGGACACCATGTGTGTGTCATGGCTGGGACACCATGTGTGTATCATGGCTGGGACACCCTGTGTGTGTAATAGCTGGAACACCTTGTGTGTGTCATGACTGGAACACCTTGTGTGTGTCATGGCTGGAACACCCTGAGTGTGTCATGGCTGGAACACCTTGAGTGTGTCATGGCTGGAACACCCTGAGTGTGTCATGGCTGGAACACCCTGAGTGTGTCATGGCTGGAACACCCTGAGTGTGTCATGGCTGGAACACCCTGAGTGAGTCATGGCTGGAACACCTTGTGTGTGTCATGGCTGGAACACCTTGTGTGTGTCATGGCTGGAACACCCTGTGTGTGTCATGGCTGGGACACATTGTGTGTGTCATGGCTGGAACACCCTGAGTGTGTCATGGCTGGAACACCTTGTGTGTGTCATGGCTGGAACACCTTGTGTGTGTCATGGATGGAACACCATGTGTGTGTCATGGCTGGAACACCCTGAGTGTGTCATGGCTGGGACACCATGTGTGTGTCATGGATGGAACACCGTGAGTGTCTCATGGCTGAGACACCCTGAGTGTTTCAAGGCTGGAACACCCTGAGTGTGTCATGGCTGGAACACCCTGAGTGTGTCATGGCTGGGACACCTTGTGTGTGTCATGGCTGAGACACCTTGTGTGTGTCATAGCTGGAACACCATGTGTGTGTCATTGCTGGAACATCTTGTGTGTGTCATGGCTGGAACACCTTGTGTGTGTCATAGCTGGAACATCATGTGTGTGTCATTGCTGGAACACCTTGTGTGTGTCATGGCTGGGACACCTTGTGTGTGTCATGGCTAGAGCACCCTGAGTGTGTCATGGCTGGGACGCCTTGTGTGTGTCATGGCTGGAACACCCTGAGTGTGTCATGGCTGGGACACCTTGTGTGTGTCATGGCTGGAACACCCTGAGTGTGTCATAGCTGGAACACCTTGCGTGTGTCATGAATGGAACACCTTGTATGTGTCGTAGCTGGAACACCCTGAGTGTGTCATGGCTGGAACACCCTGTGTGTGTCATGACTGGAACACCTTGTGTGTACCGTGGCTGGAACACCCTGTGTGTGTCATGGCTGGAACACCTTGTGTGTGTCATGGATGGAACACCCTGAGTGTGTCATGGCTGGAACACCCTGTGTGTGTCATGGCTGGGACACCTTGTGTACTCACCTAGTTGTACTCACCTAGTTGTGCTTGCGGGGGTTGAGCTCTGGCTCTTTGGTCCCGCCTCTCAACCGTCAATCAACAGGTGTACAGTTTCCTGAGCCTAATGGGCTCTATCATATCTACATTTGAAACTGTGTATGGAGTCAGCCTCCACCACATCGCTTCCTAATGCATTCCATTTGTCAACCACTCTGACACTAAAAAAGTTCTTTCTAATATCTCTGTGGCTCATTTGGGCACTCAGCTTCCACCTGTGTCCCCTAGTGCGTGTGCCCCTTGTGTTAAACAGCCTGTCTTTATCAACCCTGTCGATTCCCCTGAGAATCTTGAATGTGGTGATCATGTCCCCCCTAACTCTTCTGTCTTCCAACGAAGTGAGGTTTAATTCCTGCAGTCGCTCCTCGTAGCTCATACCTCTCAGCTCGGGTACTAGTCTGGTGGCAAACCTTTGAACCTTTTCCAGTTTAGTCTTATGCTTGACTAGATAGGGACTCCATGCTGGAGCCGCATACTCCAGGATTGGTCTGACATATGTGGTATATAATGTTCTGAAAGATTCCTTACACAAGTTTCTAAAGGCCGTTCTTATGTTAGCCAACCTGGCATATGCTGCTGATGTTATCCTCTTGATATGAGCTTCAGGGGACAGGTCTGGCGTGATATCAACCCCCAGGTCTTTCTCTCTCTCTGACTCTTGAAGTATTTCATCTCCCAAATGATACCTTGTATCTGGTCTCCTGCTTCCTACCCCTATCTTCATTACATTACATTTGCTTGGGTTAAACTCTAACAGCCATTTGTTCGACCATTCCTGCAGCTTGTCCAGGTCTTCTTGAAGTCTCAAGCTGTCCTCCTCTGTCTTAATCCTTCTCATAATTTTGGCGTCGTCAGCAAACATTGAGAGGAATGAGTCTATACCCTCTGGGAGATCATTTACGTATATCAGAAACAGGATAGGTCCAAGTACAGAGCCCTGTGGGACTCCACTGGTGACTTCACGCCAGTCTGAGGTCTCACCCCTCACTGTAACTCTCTGTTCCTATTGCTTAGGTACTCCCTTATCCACTGGAGCGCCCTACCTGTTACTCCTGCCTGTTTCTCCAGCTTATGCATCAACCTTTTATGGGGTACTGTGTCAAAGGCTTTCCGACAGTCCAAAAAAATGCAGTCCGCCCACCCTTCTCTTTCTTGCTTAATTCTTGTCACCTGATCGTAGAATTCTATCAATCCTGTAAGGCAAGATTTACCCTCCCTGAACCCATGTTGATGGGTTGTCACGAAGTCTCTTCTCTCCAGATGTGTTACTAGGTTTTTTCTCACAATCTTCTCCATCACCTTGCATGGTATACAAGTTAAGGACACTGGCCTGTAGTTCAGTGCCTCTTGTCTGTCACCCTTTTTGTATATTGGTACTACATTAGCAGTCTTCCATATTTCTGGTAGGTCCCCCGTTTCCAGTGACTTACTATACACTATGGAGAGTGGTAAGCAAAGTGCTCCTGCACACTCTTTCAATACCCATGGCGAGATTCCATCCGGCCCAACAGCTTTTCTCACATCCAGCTCCAATAGGTGCTTTTTGACCTCATCTCTTGTAATTTCGAACCTATCCAAGGTCACCTGGTTTGCTGCCACCTCTCCCAGCGCCGTGATATCTCCCTGTTCTATTGTAAAGACCTCCTGGAACCTTTTGTTGAGTTCTTCACACACCTCTTTGTCATTCTCTGTGTACCTGTCCTCGCCCACCCTAAGTTTAATCACCTGTTCCTTCACTGTTGTCTTCCTCCTGATGTGACTGTGTAGTAGCTTTGGTTCAGTCTTGGCTTTGTTAGCTATATCATTTTCATACCTTTTCTCAGCTGCTCTTCTCACACTGACATACTCGTTCCTGGTTCTCTGGTATCTCTCTCTACTTTCTGGTGTTCTGTTATTACGAAAGTTCCTCCATGCCCTTTTGTTCAGCTCTTTTGCTTTCATACATTCCCTATTAAACCACGGATTCTTCCTTTGCTTCTCTGTTTTCTCCTGTTGGGCTGGGACAAACCTGCTTACAGCCTCCTGACATTTTTGGGTGACATAGTCCATCATGTCTTGTACGGACTTGGTTCCGAGTTCTGTGTCCCAATGTATATCCCATAGGAATTTATTCATCTCCTCATAGTTTCCCTTTCTGTACGCCAGCCCTTTGGTTCCCAGTTCTTTTTTGGGGGTGATAATTCCTAGCTCAACCAGGTACTCAAAGCTCAATACACTATGATCACTCATTCCCAAGGGGGCTTCCAACTTAACTTCCCTTATATCCGACTCATTTAGGGTAAATATCAAATCCAGCAAGGCTGGTTCATCCCCTCCTCTCATTCTTGTCGGTCCCTTGACGTGTTGACTTAGAAAGTTTCTTGTTGCCACATCCAGCAGCTTAGCTCTCCACGTGTCTGGGCCTCCGTGTGGGTCTCTGTTCCCCCAATCTATCTTCCCATGGTTGAAGTCTCCCATGATTAGAAGTCTGGATCCGTTCCTGCTAGCCACAGAAGCTGCTCTCTCTATTATATTGATGGTGGCCATGTTGTTTCTATCATATTCCTGTCTGGGTCTTCTGTCATTCGGTGGGGGGTTATATATGACTACTATTATAATTTTCTGTCCTCCAGTTGCAATGGTGCCTGATATGTAGTCCCTGAAACCTTCACAGTTCTGAATTACCATCTCTTCGAAACTCCAACCTTCTCTTAGTAGCAAAGCCACACCACCTCCTCCTCTCCCTTCTCTCTCTTTCCTCACTACATAGTAGCCCTGTGGAAACACTGCATTTGTTATGATTTTCGTTAGCTTTGTTTCTGTGAGTGCTATTATGTCTGGGTTTTCTTCTAGTGCCCACTCTCCAAGTTCACTAGTTTTATTTGTAATCCCATCTATGTTAGTGTACATCGCCTTGAAGCTCACTTTCTTCTGTTCATTTACATATCCCTTTCTTGGCGAGTATTCTACTGGTGTGGGAAGCTGTTCCGTGGGTGAGAGGATCTGTGAGGTGGTTTGCAGGGTCGCAGAGGGTTTTGGGGTGGGGGGTGGGGGTTTAAGGGAAGGGGGAACGGGTAGGGTGTGGGTTAAGGAGATAGGGGGGACATGGAGGATACGGGGTGAGGGGGGAGGAGGAATAGGGAGGGTATGGGATGAAGGGGGAAGGGGGACTGGGGGGGAAAGGTGGGAGGGGGGACATGATGGGAATGGGGATGGGTTGTCGGGGTCAGAATGGGGTGGGGGGGAGGGAGGGTTGGGTGGGGGCAGGTAGGGTGAGGAGAAGGAAGGGTTTCTATGCAGAGGGGGTTGGTGGTGTTGCCCCCCCCTCTGGTGTTGCTGGGATGCTGGTTTTGGGTTCCCCTCTTGTCTCTGGGACTGCTGTGTTGGGGGCTGTGATTTCCTGGTTTGCTCCTCTCTCCCTGCGCTTCCTCCTTGCCTCTGCTGCCCTGGCTCTCTCCTCCTTCGTCCTGTCCCTCTGCAGGAATACTTGTTTGTATCCCTCCACATGTTGGAGACGACTCTTCTTTTCTAGAATATCCTCCTTTGTGGTTTCGTTTGCAAACACCACCTTTATAAGTCGGTTTCTGTCCCTGTTGTACCAGCCCAACCTGAAAACCTTCTCAATGTTGTGTGTAGCCTCTTCCATCTGTAACCCCTTCAGTAGCCCATGTACTGCCTCTCTATCCTTGCCATTCCATTCTTGCCTGTTGGATCCTTCCTGTTCTTTGATGCCTACAACTACCACTGATCTCTTTCTCTCCAGCAGTTGAGTGGTGCACCTTGCTGCTTCCTGTGAGGTAGCAGCTTGCATGGCTACCTCCCTCACTGTGGCCATTGCTTCTGAGCTCTTTTTCAATATGTCCGCAAATGCGTCAGGTACTGAGGCATTTCCTTCCAATGTAACATTCCCACCTTCCCTTTGGATGATAATCTGATGCTCGGTCTCTTTATTTTTCTCTGTGAGAGATTTGATCTCCTCCCTTGCTGATGTCAGCTCACTTTGCAGGTTGTTAATTGTAATCCTCATTTCATTCATCTCCCTCCTAAATTCCTCCAGTGCTTGGTGTAGCAATTCTTGCGTTTGTTCCCCCTGGCTGCTTCCCATAACCCTGCTTCGGCCTCCTGCCATTTTGCCCCTTGTCAAGAGAGGTAGCAAGGGAGAGAGAGATCAAGAGAGCAAAAGAGAGAACAGGAGAGACCCAGAGAGAGCGAACAAGAGAGAGAGAGAGAGCAAGGGAGAGAGCAAGAGAGCAAAAGAGAGAACAGGAGAGACCCAGAGAGAGCAAACAAGAGAGAGAGAGAGCAAGAGAGAGAGAGCAAGCGAGAGAGAGCAAGAGAGAGAGAGAGAGAGAGAGAGAGAGAGAGAGAGAGAGAGAGAGAGAGAGAGAGAGAGAGAGCGTGTGTTCCTTGGGATGGGGTTGAGAGGTGAGGTAAGGTCAGCTTACGGCAGGTAGAGTGAGGGAGGATTATGGGAGGTTTTTTATCCTTTTTCCACGAAATGTGTTAATCAGGGGCGCGTGTGTGTGGGGTGTGGGGTGCGTGCGTGCGTGCGTGAGTGTGTCCGTAGTTCCGTAAGCGGTAACTTCTACCCAATGAGCCACGCTGAGATTTTAATGAAATATAATATCCTGAACAAGAATTTGATACTATATTACCTCACACTGTACACCTGATTAATTGACCAGAAAGGCGGGTACCTACCAGATTGTCTCCCGTTCACACAACTAGATGAGTGATGACATATGGTCGATGATGATGCTCCGTCGTCGGCTTCCACTAGGTGATTCACTAAGGTGTTCTTCTATCTACACAAAACTCTGGAGTCAGTCACTGTATCGTTGTGTTGCGGTTCACTAATTACTGTATCATGATCACAATCACCACCCAACAAACACAATCACCAGTCCCACGGCCACGGTGGGTCGACCCAGCTGCCGGTCAGGTCAGGTCGCCTTACGCTGTCCTCCACACTATGCACCGGTGATCCACTAGCTCCACTTTTGATTTCTTCGCACAATCGCTAGCGATATGACTATGCTATGTAGCACCCTGCTAGCTACACACTGCGAGAGGCCAAATACTATGATCTAGCCTCAATAATCCTTCAATGTCCGTGAAATTGACGAATTTCCGCGGACCTCGCTAATCGCGTGTGTCTCACCNACCTGTGTGTGTCATGGCTGGAACACCTGTGTGTGTCATGGCTGGAACCCCTTGTGTGTGTCATGGCTGGAACACCTGTGTGTGTGTCATGGCTGGAACACCTTGTGTGTGTCATGGCTGGAACACCTTGTGTGTGTCATGGCTGGAACACCTTGTGTGTGTCATGGCTGGAACACCTTGTGTGTGTCATGGCTGGAACACCTTGTGTGTGTCATGGCTGGAACACCTGTGTGTGTCATGGCTGGAACACCTTGTGTGTGTCATGGCTGGAACACCTTGTGTGTGTCATGGCTGGAACACCTGTGTGTGTCATGGCTGGAACACCTTGTGTGTGTCATGGCTGGAACCCTGTGTGTGTCATGGCTGGAACACCTTGTGTGTGTCATGGCTGGAACACCTGTGTGTGTCATGGCTGGAACACCTTGTGTGTGTCATGGCTGGAACACCTTGTGTGTGTCATGGCTGGAACACCTTGTGTGTGTCATGGCTGGAACACCTTGTGTGTGTCATGGCTGGAACACCTGTGTGTGTCATGGCTGGAACACCTTGTGTGTGTCATGGCTGGAACACCTTGTGTGTGTCATGGCTGGAACACCTTGTGTGTGTCATGGCTGGAACACCTTGTGTGTGTCATGGCTGGAACACCTTGTGTGTGTCATGGCTGGAACACCTTGTGTGTGTCATGGCTGGACACCTTGTGTGTGTCATGGCTGGAACACCTTGTGTGTGTCATGGCTGGAACACCCTGTGTGTGTCATGGCTGGAACACCTTGTGTGTGTCATGGCTGGAACACCTTGTGTGTGTCATGGCTGGAACACCTTGTGTGTGTCATGGCTGGAACACCTTGTGTGTGTCATGGCTGGAACACCTTGTGTGTGTCATGGCTGGAACACCTTGTGTGTGTCATGGCTGGAACACCTTGTGTGTGTCATGGCTGGAACACCTTGTGTGTGTCATGGCTGGAACACCTTGTGTGTGTCATGGCTGGAACACCCTGTGTGTGTCATGGCTGGAACACCTTGTGTGTGTCATGGCTGGAACACCTTGTGTGTGTCATGGCTGGAACACCTTGTGTGTGTCATGGCTGGAACACCTTGTGTGTGTCATGGCTGGAACACCTTGTGTGTGTCATGGCTGGAACACCTTGTGTGTGTCATGGCTGGAACACCTTGTGTGTGTCATGGCTGGAACACCTTGTGTGTGTCATGGCTGGAACACCTTGTGTGTGTCATGGCTGGAACACCTTGTGTGTGTCATGGCTGGAACACCTTGTGTGTGTCATGGCTGGAACACCTTGTGTGTGTCATGGCTGGAACACCTTGTGTGTGTCATGGCTGGAACACCTTGTGTGTGTCATGGCTGGAACACCTGTGTGTGTCATGGCTGGAACACCTTGTGTGTGTCATGGCTGGAACACCTGTGTGTGTCATGGCTGGAACACCTTGTGTGTGTCATGGCTGGAACACCTTGTGTGTGTCATGGCTGGAACACCTTGTGTGTGTCATGGCTGGAACACCTTGTGTGTGTCATGGCTGGAACACCTTGTGTGTGTCATGGCTGGAACACCTTGTGTGTGTCATGGCTGGAACACCTTGTGTGTGTCATGGCTGGAACACCTTGTGTGTGTCATGGCTGGAACACCTTGTGTGTGTCATGGCTGGAACACCTTGTGTGTGTCATGGCTGGAACACCTTGTGTGTGTCATGGCTGGAACACCTTGTGTGTGTCATGGCTGGAACACCTTGTGTGTGTCATGGCTGGAACACCTTGTGTGTGTCATGGCTGGAACACCTTGTGTGTGTCATGGCTGGAACACCTTGTGTGTGTCATGGCTGGAACACCTTGTGTGTGTCATGGCTGGAACACCTTGTGTGTGTCATGGCTGGAACACCTGTGTGTGTCATGGCTGGAACACCTTGTGTGTGTCATGGCTGGAACACCTTGTGTGTGTCATGGCTGGAACACCTTGTGTGTGTCATGGCTGGAACACCTGTGTGTGTCATGGCTGGAACACCTTGTGTGTGTCATGGCTGGAACACCTTGTGTGTGTCATGGCTGGAACACCTTGTGTGTGTCATGGCTGGAACACCTTGTGTGTGTCATGGCTGGAACACCTTGTGTGTGTCATGGCTGGAACACCTTGTGTGTGTCATGGCTGGAACACCTTGTGTGTGTCATGGCTGGAACACCCTGTGTGTGTCATGGCTGGAACACCTTGTGTGTGTCATGGCTGGAACACCTTGTGTGTGTCATGGCTGGAACACCTTGTGTGTGTCATGGCTGGAACACCTTGTGTGTGTCATGGCTGGAACACCTTGTGTGTGTCATGGCTGGAACACCTTGTGTGTGTCATGGCTGGAACACCTTGTGTGTGTCATGGCTGGAACACCTTGTGTGTGTCATGGCTGGAACACCTTGTGTGTGTCATGGCTGGAACACCTTGTGTGTGTCATGGCTGGAACACCTTGTGTGTGTCATGGCTGGAACACCTTGTGTGTGTCATGGCTGGAACACCTTGTGTGTGTCATGGCTGGAACACCTTGTGTGTGTCATGGCTGGAACACCTGTGTGTGTCATGGCTGGAACACCTTGTGTGTGTCATGGCTGGAACACCTTGTGTGTGTCATGGCTGGAACACCCTGTGTGTGTCATGGCTGGAACACCTTGTGTGTGTCATGGCTGGAACACCTTGTGTGTGTCATGGCTGGAACACCTTGTGTGTGTCATGGCTGGAACACCTTGTGTGTGTCATGGCTGGAACACCTTGTGTGTGTCATGGCTGGAACACCTTGTGTGTGTCATGGCTGGAACACCTTGTGTGTGTCATGGCTGGAACACCTTGTGTGTGTCATGGCTGGAACACCTTGTGTGTGTCATGGCTGGAACACCTTGTGTGTGTCATGGCTGGAACACCTTGTGTGTGTCATGGCTGGAACACCTTGTGTGTGTCATGGCTGGAACACCTTGTGTGTGTCATGGCTGGAACACCTTGTGTGTGTCATGGCTGGAACACCTTGTGTGTGTCATGGCTGGAACACCTTGTGTGTGTCATGGCTGGAACACCTTGTGTGTGTCATGGCTGGAACACCTTGTGTGTGTCATGGCTGGAACACCTGTGTGTGTCATGGCTGGAACACCTTGTGTGTGTCATGGCTGGACACCCTGTGTGTGTCATGGCTGGAACACCTTGTGTGTGTCATGGCTGGAACACCCTGTGTGTCATGGCTGGAACACCTTGTGTGTGTCATGGCTGGAACACCCTGTGTGTGTCATGGCTGGAACACCTTGTGTGTGTCATGGCTGGAACACCCTGTGTGTGTCATGGCTGGAACACCTTGTGTGTGTCATGGCTGGAACACCCTGAATGTGTCATGGCTGGAACACCTTGTGTGTGTCATGGCTGGAACACCTTGTGTGTGTCATGGCTGGGACACCTTGTGTGTGTCATGGCTGGAACACCATGTGTGTGTGTCATGGCTGGAACACCTTGTGTGTGTCATGGCTGGAACACCTGTGTGTGTCATGGCTGGAACACCTTGTGTGTGTCATGGCTGGAACACCCTGTGTGTGTCATGGCTGGAACACCATGTGTGTGTGTCATGGCTGGAACACCTTGTGTGTGTCATGGCTGGGACACCTTGTGTGTGTCATGGCTGGAACACCTTGTGTGTGTCATGGCTGGGACACCTTGTGTGTGTCATGGCTGGAACACCTTGTGTGTGTCATGGCTGGGACACCTTGTGTGTGTCATGGCTGGAACACCTTGTGTGTGTCATGGCTGGGACACCTTGTGTGTGTCATGGCTGGAACACCTTGTGTGTGTCATGGCTGGAACACCTGTGTGTGTCATGGCTGGAACACCTTGTGTGTGTCATGGCTGGACACCTGTGTGTGTCATGGCTGGGAACCCTGTGTGTGTCATGGCTGGACACTTGTGTGTGTCATGGCTGGAACACCCTGTGTGTGTCATGGCTGGAACACTTGGTGTGTCATGGCTGGAACACCCTGTGTGTGTCATGGCTGGAACACCTTGTGTGTGTCATGGCTGGAACACCTTGTGTGTGTCATGGCTGGAACACCCTGTGTGTGTCATGGCTGGAACACCTGAGTGTGTCATGGCTGGGACACCTTGTGTGTGTCATGGCTGGAACACCTTGTGTGTGTCATGGCTGGAACACCTTGTGTGTGTCATGGCTGGAACACCT
>WNGS01006636.1:9165129-9184248 GCA_020271785.1 Procambarus virginalis
TGAGACACCTTGTGTGTGTCATGGCTGTGACACCTTGTGTGTGTCATGGCTGGGACACCTTGTGTGTGTCATGGCTGGGACACCTTGTGTGTGTCATGGCAAGAACACCTTGTGTGTGTCAAGGCTAGGACACCTTGTGTGCGTCATGGCTGGAACACCTTGTGTGTGTGTCATGGCTGGGACACCATGTGTGTGTCATGGCTGGAACACCTTGTGTGTGTCATGGCTAGGACACCTTGTGTGTGTCATGGCTGGGACACCTTGTGTGTGTCATGGCTGGGACACCTTGTGTGTGTCATTGCTTGGACACCTTGTGTGTGTCATGTCTGGGACACCTTGTGTGTGTCATGGCTGGGACACCTTGTGTGTGTCATGGCTGGGACACCTTGTGTGTGTGTCATGGCTGGGACACCATGTGTGTGTCATGGCTGGAACACCTTGTGTGTGTCAAGGCTGGGACACCTTGTGTGTGTGATGGCTGGGACACCTTGTGTGTGTCATGGCTGGGACACCTTGTGTGTGTCATGGCTGGGACACATTGTGTGTGTCATGGCTGGGACACCTTGTGTGTGTCATGGCTTGGACACCTTGTGTTTGTCATGGCTGGGACACCTTGTGTGTGTCATGGAACAAATTGAGTGTGTCATGAAATAAACACTGCTATAAGAAGACACGAGGACCGATGGTACAATCCTGAACCAAGAACAGCAACCAAATCACCTGCCATAAAATTATATTACAAATCAACTATGCACAGTGAACATAAAAATGAAGAAAGAATAAGGAAAGAAATAATCCGTATAGGAGTAAAAAGCATAACTCCTAACCAAAACATAAATTAATAATATTCTATAAAACAAAGAAGACAGAGAACCCTTCAGTACAATTGGTACAATTATCTATTGTACCAATTGAATATGATTAGTCCATTGCTACCTAGTTCATAGTAGCTAGCCCACGGCCTCGAGTAAGCCTACTACGAACTAAACCACGCACGCTGTGCAAGAAATATATTTTTCAATCCAAAAGTTGTGTAGCAGTAGAGAAATTTAGCGAATTTCTTGAGAACAAATTACATTTCGCTAGGGAATGGAGAAGATAATTGGCATGTTGACCTGATGAACGACACTGTCACCTGCCAGGAATGTCAATGAATGTTTTTCTAGCCAAGATTTTATGACAAGAAGCTGTGATAACTTTTTTCATTTTTGCGATGAATATGTTGGCCGCTGTATTATTGATTGAGAGATAAATTATATATATATATATATATATATATATATATATATATATATATATATATATACCACTGGCTTGATTAAAGGGACCCACATCCTCGAAGAAGAAAATAAATAGTGTTCAGAGAAGACCTTGTGGATTCTCACTGAATACTTTAATCTTTTCCTCTCCTACCACCCCTATTGTTATTTTTTTAATATTTTTTTTTATTTGATTTTATTGCAATGCTACAGTTTACAGAAAACACACACTTATATAACAATATAACAATATACCATTCAGTGTTCGAAGACCTCGTCCAGCTCTTCAGGGGTCGGGTGCGTACCCAAGATACAGCACGCATTTCCCCTCTGAACAGCGACACTCAGGCGCTGGAACAGAAAACTTGCTGCTCTTTGATCTCTAGTCTTCCCAATGAGTTCCTCGCCCACCTCCTTCAGGATCTTAAGTGCACATTTACCCCAGGCGCCCGGAGTCTCAGAGCCTATCGACACCTTGTGTGTTTCATGACTGGGACACCTTGTGTGTGTCATGGCTGGAACACCCTGAATGTGTCAAGGCTTGAACACCTTGTGTGTGTCAAGGCATGAACACCTTGTGTGTGTCATGGCTGGGACACCTTGTGTGTTTCATGGCTGGGACACCTTGTGTGTGTCATGGCTGGAACACCCTGTGTGTGTCATGGCTGGAACACCCTGAATGTGTCTTGGCTGGAACACCATGTGTGTGTCAAGGCTGAAACACCCTGAATGTGTCAAGGCTGGAACACCTTGTGTGTGTCATGGCTGGAACACCCTGAATGTGTCAAGGCTGCAACACCTTGTGTGTGTCATGGCTGGAACACCCTGAATGTGTCTTGGCTGGAACACCCTGTGTGTGTCAGGGCTGGAACACCATGTGTGTGTCATGGCTGGAACACCTTGTGTGTGTCATGGCTGGGACACCATGTGTGTGTCATGGCTGGAACACCTTGTGTGTGTTTCATGGCTGGAACACCTTGTGTGTGTCATGGCTGGAACACCTTGTGTGTGCCATGGCTGGAACACCTTGTGTGTGTCATGACTGGAACACCTTGTGTGTGTCATGGCTGGGACACCTTGTGTGTGTCATGGTTGGAACACCCTGAATGTGTCTTGACTGGAACACCTTGTGTGTGTCAAGGCTGGAACACCCTGTGTGTGTCATGGCTGGGACACCTTGTGTGTTTCATGACTGGGACACCTTGTGTGTGTCATGGCTGGAACACCTTGTGTGTGTCAAGGCTTGAACACCTTGTGTGTGTCAAGGCATGAACACCTTGTGTGTGTCATGGCTGGGACACCTTGTGTGTGTTATGGCTGGAACACCCTGAATGTGTCAAGGCTTGAACACCTTGTGTGTGTCATGGCTGGGACACCTTGTGTGTGTCATGGCTGGGACACCTTGTATTCACTTAGTTGTATTTTACGGGGGTTGAGCTTTGCTCTTTCGGCCCGCCTCTCAACTGTTAATCAACTGTTTACTAACTACACTAACTACTTTTTTTTTTCACACCACACACACACACCCCAGGAAGCAGCCCGTGACAGTTGACTAACTCCCAGGTACCTATTTACTGCTAGGTAACAGGGGCATTCAGGGTGAAAGAAACTTTGCCCATTTGTTTCTGCCGGGTGCGGGAATCGAACCCGCGCCACAGAATTACGAATCCTGCTCGCTATCCACCAGGCTACCTGGCCCCCTGTGTCTGTCATGGCTGGGACACTTGTGTGTGTCATGGCTTGGACACCATGTGTGTGTCATGGCTGGGACACCTTGTGTGTGTCATTGCTTGGACACCTTGTGTGTGTCATGGCTGGGACACCTTGTGTGTGTCATGGCTGGGACACCTTGTGTGTGTCATGGCTGGGACACCTTGTGTGTGTCATGGCTGGAACAACTTGTGTATGTGTCATGGCTCTGACACCATGTGTGTGTCATGGCTGGAACACCTTGTGTGTGTCATGGCTAGGACACCTTGTGTGTGTCATGGCTGGAACACCTTGTGTGTGTGTCATGGCTGGGACACCATGTGTGTGTCATGGCTGGAACACCTTGTGTGTGTCATGGCTGGGACACCTTGTGTGTGTGATGGCTGGGACACCTTGTGTGTGTCATGGCTGGGACACCTTGTGTGTGTCATGGCTGGGACACATTGTGTGTGTCATGGCTGGGACACCTTGTGTGTGTCATGGCTTGTACACCTTGTGTGTGTCATGGCTGGGACACCTTGTGTGTGTCATGGAACAAATTGAGTGTGTCGCGAAATAAACACTGCTATAAGAAGACACGAGGACCGATGGTACAATCCTGAACCAAGAACAGCAACCAAATCACCTGCCATAAAATTATATTACAAATCAACTATGCACAGTGAACATAAAAATGAAGAAAGAATAAGGAAAGAAATAATCCGTATAGGAGTAAAAAGCATAACTCCTAACCAAAACATAAATTAATAATATTCTATAAAACAAAGAAGACAGAGAACCCTTCAGTACAATTGGTACAATTATCTATTGTACCAATTGAATATGATTAGTCCATTGCTACCTAGTTCATAGTAGCTAGCCCAGGGCCTCGAGTAAGCCTACTACGAACTAAACCACGCACGCTGGGCAAGAAATATATTTTTCAATCCAAAAGTTGTGTAGCAGTAGAGAAATTTAGCGAATTTCTTGAGAACAAATTACATTTCGCTAGTGAATGGAGAAGATAATTGGCATGTTGACCTGATGAACGACACTGTCACCTGCCAGGAATGTCAATGAATGTTTTTCTAGCCAAGATTTTATGACAAGAAGCTGTGATAACTTTTTTCATTTTTGCGATGAATATGTTGGCCGCTGTATTATTGATTGAGAGATAAATTTTATATATATATATATATATATATATATATATATATATATATATATATATATATATATATATATATATATATATATATATATATATATATATATATATATATATAGGGGTACCACTGGTTTGATTAAAGGGACCCACATCCTCGAAGAAGAAAATAAATAGTGTTCAGAGAAGACCTTGTGGATTCTCACTGAATACTTTAATCTTTTCCTCTCCTACCACCCCTATTGTTATTTTTTTAATATTTTTTTTTATTTGATTTTATTGCAATGCTACAGTTTACAGAAAACACACACTTATATAACAATATAACAATATACCATTCAGTGTTCGAAGACCTCGTCCAGCTCTTCAGGGGTCGGGTGCGTACCCAAGATACAGCACGCATTTCCCCTCTGAACAGCGACACTCAGGCGCTGGAACAGGAAACTGGCCGCTCTTGGATCTCTAGTCNCCTCTTCTTTCCTGGTGAATATTAGATCCAGTACTGACAGAACATCCCCTGCCCTCATTCTTGTGGGCTGCTTCACATATTGATACACGAATGTCTCCAGAATGAGATTTACAAATCTGCCTGTCCAAATGTCCTCCGTTCTTGCTTCATAGGCCTCCCAGTTTATTGCTTTAAAGTTGAAGTCCCTAGTACCAACAATCGTGATTTATCTTTATCTGCTTGAACAGTACAATAATCTCTCTCGTGACTCTTATGAGGCCCTCTCGTTGACATCCAGTTCTTCCTTAGTCCATGTGTTGCTTGCTGGTGGGCTGTAGGCATTTACAGTTATCAGAGTATCATCCTAATTCCAGACCTGCAATGCCATTATGTCAACTTCCCAAGGGTTGTCAAGTAGTACTCTCTGTTACCTTCAGTGTTCTGTCACCAGCACAGCTACTCCTCCCCCCTTCCTAGTTTTCCTGTCACATCTCCAAACTGGGTAGCCCCTTAGGAATACAACCTCATTTAAAATATTTTCTTCAAGTTTCATCTCTGTTAATGCGACAATATCCGGTACCTCAAGCTGAATTATATCTTTCGGCTCCAATATTTTTTTATCTTACTCCATCTATGTTGGTATATCCTATTTTCAGGAACATGTTCTCCTTCCCTTTGTTCTTTACTTCCCTTCCTCTAATGATTTTGTTGCTTTGTTTTTATGTACCATTTCACTAGCTTTCTAGTCCCTAACACTTTGTAGAAAAAAGAATTTGTCTTCATTTCTATCCCCATTTATTGATTATGGTGTGTTATTCAGTAACCAGACAGCAAAAACCCAGCAATTTAGATTTTCATCTACAGTACATCGTGATACAAATTTTGCCTCATTCTGACCAAATTACCCATTTTTCCACTGTCACATGAATCCCCTGAATAGCAGTGGAACTGCCTTTTCCCTTCACCTTCAGTGCCTCTGCACTGGAAGTATACATCTACACCAGCCCAGATGAGTCATCAGTCCTGCCACTTCTCCATACCCCCCAGGGCCTGGTATGGCCTGGTACGACTCGGAGGCAAGCCGGGCGCCACTGCTAACTGGTAGTTTGCCCCCATAAACAAGCAGTTCGCCGCCTTCAACTGGCAGTGGTGCAGCTCAACACAAAGGCACCGCCAGCCACAAACGAGCAGTTCCTAGTTGACCAGATGTCCCCTTGCATTGACACTGGATGAGTCATCACCACCGACTATATAAAGGGCGCTGCCTCCCTGGAGAGCCAGTCTCTCCCTTGTGCTGTAGGATCACCTTCGTATCTCTCACCCGTCGTCCGCCTTCAGCACGTCGTGTGACTGATGTCATGGTGGTATGGTAGCTGTCTTCAGTCAACCCGTTCTCGCAATTTCGTATAGTCAATATTGACTTATTAAATACATGCATATGTGACATACTAAACATACTAGTTTACCTTGAAAAGCTTCATAAAAAACACCGACTTTACCTACCTTCTTAGTATGTTGATAAGCATCTTATTGCTTCGTAATTACAATTACAGTATTACTTAACCGATTATAGGTATAGGTCAAGTAATAATTTAATTACGAAGCAATAAGATGCTTATCTTAAAATACTAAGAAGGTTAGGTAAGGTCGGTGTTTTCTATGAAGCTTTCAAGGTAAACTAGTATATTTAGTATGTCACATATGCACGTATTTAATAAGTCAATATTGACTTTAAGAAAGTGCGAGAACGGTTGCTTCAGTACACCAGTGTATATATTTATGATTGTATTCATTGCTTATAGTTTATTTTGTATTAAGTCATATTAACTTGTTCACCTTTGCATTACATGATAGCCAAGTATTTTCAGGGGCATTTATGTTCATTAATATTTCAGTAAATTGTTTAATTATTTATTTGATAATTTTCATTTGTTTCCACCTGCGACTTACACACGCAAGGTCAATAGCAGCATTTTTTTAAGTTATGTGCATGAGAGCCATACCATCTTGGTTCAGTATAGCTGCGATACCACAACCCGTCACACCATATTACCGAGATCCCAATCAGAGAACAATTGCTGTATTACCTTTCCTAGGTGTCTTACTATCAGCCTAAATTTCAGGAATTATACATCTGAAATTAATAAAAACCAAAATTCTAAATAATAAAAAATTACAATTAACTTTTTAGTTATCATATGTACCTAAAAGTGGTAAATATTTGTTAACTGTTTCCTAGAAATGGGTCCTGGATTTGGAGCTTAATTCTTTAGCACACCTAGGAGAGTGCTGTACTCAAATTCTAGCAAGCTAGCATATCAAAGAGGTGCCTTTGTTCAGGAAGTAATATTTCTATTAAATATTTATATAATAAAATATCGTGCCACATAGCCAGAATACACTACTTGGTATGCAACCCCAATTTGCCTAACAGGCAGAGTGATTTCCATGTTTAAAACTCTTTTCAAATTGATTTATTTGAAATCTTATTATATCAAGATCACGAATTACTGACAAGTTCGAACAGGATAGGTTAGGTTTCATCAAATTTCTATGTTAGTTTTAACTCAAATTAAACAAAAGAAAAATCATAACAGAATGGAAAGTTTTATTGATTCCATAAGAAAAAAGTTAGAAAATATATAATTTCAAGAAAACTTTGCTTGTTAGGCAACTTGGCCTATTAGGTATAACATACATCCATATATCCAACATTATATTTGTAACTCTTCATCTATGTATGTACTTTTACCCGAATAAAAAATTTGAATTTGAATACATTGGCAATTAAGAGGAAGATTCAGGCAAAGCCAAAGTGTTTTCGGCAGGTCCTATAACTAAACAAAGAATTTGTCATAAAATCAAAGGTAGGAATGGAATAGTCAATATCAAATAAAAATTATGTAATGATAGATATGTAGTAATGATTTAATTTCCATATAATTACTGCATCAGTATAAAGTGGTGATGCTTATTAATATTATAAACTTTATATAAGCATAACTTGTGCAATGAATGTTTTACATTTGTGTAATAAGAAATTTTATAAATTCAAAATACAGTACACTACTGTACAGCACTAGAAAATAAATAATGGACTGGCCTGATGCCCTTAAAACTGATTAAGCAGCTGAATTTGTTTTGCGAGCCGCAATAACTGCAAACATTCAAAGCGACCATTAATATTGTAATCCCATGTTATTTATATAATTATTGAATAAATAACAACCGTTCAATGTGTTGCCTGCAGAGTACTTTACAATACAGTATATAAATGCCGTTTTGATAATGGCATTGTAATATCAATTTGCATTCTAATAAAGAGAATCTCACACACTCTTGGCATATCTTTGCAGAAATATATTTCCCCTACAGGATATTATAATGCAGTATCTGTATCTCATAGGTTCTAATAATTTTAATCATACAATCATCTTTTGCTCACTAGCATCTTTGTTTTTTTGCCCACAAATTTTATTGAAACTGCACCTCCATTGGTATTTCACTGTTAAATCAATATTTCCTTCATAAGCCAAGAAAATACGTATCAACTTTATTAAAATAACATCATAATATTAATAAAAGCATTCATGAAAGATAGTGATGTTAATAAAAATGCTAGAACTCATAAAGAATACCTTCACCCAATTTTCATGATTTAGTGAATATCAAAAGTAAATTGACCACTCACTTAAGGAAATAAATCGGTGATCAACATGCAGTGAGTGAAATACTCAAAATTGTATTAAATTTGTCTGAATGAAACAACCTACCCTGGATAAGAAATATAACTTTATATCTGAATATGAAGATGTTGTACAAAGCCTTGATATACCATAGGCCTATTCTGGCACAGGTCATCACATGAGAGATTCAGTAACATTCAAGTGTAAGTGTGTGTGTAAGTGTGTGTGTGTGTGTGTCGTCCAGACGAGACTCGGGCTAGGACCTAGAGTGGCCTGCATGGCCAATGCCAGTACTCAGGGTGGCACTTTAAGGATGCCCCGAAAAGGATCCAAAGTGGCCTGTGTCACTACCCTAGGTGGCACTCTACCCCCGACTGGGATCCAGTGACCTGCATGACTGTGCCAGTACCCAAAGCGGGACGCTAACATTGCCCCAACTGGGACCCAGCGTGGCCTGTGCCAGTACCCAAAGTGGCACTCTAAGGTTGGTACCTGCACGGGCACGGTGGCTCTCAGGGGGCTGGGGCGGCGGCTGCTCCTGCCCTCGCGTTCTCCGCTCCCAGCACCCGACATGCTCACTCACGCCAGTCTCTGTGCTCTATGAAGCACTCTAGTCACTCCGGGTTAATCCTCTCAAGGGCGACTTGGAAGGTGTTATCGCGAGCACCAACAAACGTCGTCTCGATCACTCAAGAAGTAAACACAACACTTTCAGCTGTTCGGGAGCCGTGGTCACGTGACTCTCGTCCTGCCACCTCATTGGACTAAAAGTTTAAGTACGTCAGTTCGAACAACAAGCGGGAACATTATGTGCGATACCTCATATCATACCTGATGTACATGCACAGTCAGTTACTAGGTAGAGAATGTGACTTTTCTATAAAGTTAACATTTCTTATAACAATGTTAAATCTACATGGAATAGATAAAAGGCAAATAAGAGGGGGTGGGGATCTTCGACAAGCCGCCGGCTTCTTGTCCTCGTCGAGGCCATTATACGGTTAGAGGCCCTCGGGTAAATGTTAATTTGTAAAGGCCAAGCTTGAAAAGAAACCTTGTATCTAATAAATTTAACCAGGATTTAGCCTATAAATTTAATATAGGTGTGGAGATGCTTTTTTTAAGTGTTATCGACAAGATTTTAGACGTATTTTTGCATAGGTATATATATAAAGTTACACACACACTGTGCGGACAATGCGAGACTTTACAAAGAACTCCACAACATGTCAGAAGACTGGCAAATGCTTTTAATACTGAAAAATGCAAAACTATTACTTATATAGGGCATAACAGTGCACATTAAGACTATCAAATTGCAACCCCCTTCCCATAGATCATGGTAAGCCATACCTTCTACTTTTCCCCTGGAATAAGACCTGCCAATCGCTTAACAACCAAGTACCCAATCACAGCTGGGTGAACAGAGGCATTCATATAAAGGACTGGCGACTAATCAATCCTTCTCGGCTAGGATAGGAACCCAGGACAAATTGCTTGCGAAGTGCCGGGCGAGTACGTGTTACCATTGTGCTGGTTGTCGGTTTAGGGACGACGATCGACAATCTAGGGATCGGATACAACCTGGCGTTCCCTTAAAAGGGCAAATCGCAAAGCCCAATGGGCAAATGAACTTCGCCGGTTGGCGGAAACAACTGTGCCTAGCGGCGAATAAACATATTGATGGTCAAAAAGATTATTTGCTTAGCTAAACGAACTAAGGGGTTCAGTTCCTAAACGATTATGTGCCCCTGTAACCCTTTCCACCACCCACGGGATGGGTATGGGGTGCATAAAGAAATTGAAATTGGGCAGATTGGGGAACCCCAGCTATAAGAGTCCCTTAGGGAGACAAGCGCCGGCCTCACCCCACACAAAGAACACCAGGTAGCAAAGCATAAATTCTGACTCCATCTAAAACGCAAAAAAGTCATCCAATGCTCCGACAGGCAGAAGCCAGCCCCACTACGTCTGAGGGCACACCACGAGCCCGCCGACTTCCGGCACCTCTCGGGCAAGCCGGCGCGGGACACAGACTCCCCACCAAAGAACCAGCCGTTAAAAATTATCAACTTTCCTGTGACCCTTGGCGACATATGTGCCAAACATCGTAACAATCCGGACTGTTGGAAAGGTATGCCAAACGGCAGTATCAAAACCCTTAGGGTAAAATCGCGAAACGGAACGTGAGCCGACATACCAACTCACTCCTTTTATGATAATTGCTGAGCAACAATGCTTACAATCTCATTAAACTTAACATTCCTTTTAAGTGCAATCTACCTGTCTCTGATATTCCTCTTTATCTGTACCCCACCATTCAAGTATCATACACACCTGTCGCCAGAAAGATAATGAGAATCTTGCTCTTCTCAAAGCTGTCACTCTTGAAACAATTGCCTCCTCCATCGAGAGTTTAAGATCTCACGAGCACTGTGTCTACACCTACGGCTCAGTCCAATCCTCTACTGGACGGACTGCAGCGGCATGTAGGTTTTATAGAAATAATATTTGCACAAAGACTGTCAGTGTCAGGTTAAACAACTGGCTGACCTCCACACAAGCAGAACTAGCAGCATTACACTTAGCTACCAGTACATTAAAAAACATTGGAGGAGGAATAATATTCTGCGATTCAAAGTCTGCTCTTCAAGCAATCGAAAACTTCTCTCGGAAGATCGATAGCAAGAACCTCATACTCCCAATTATAAATGACCTAATTGATGCACAGAGTAAAGGGTCTCGAATTTCCTTGTATGGATACCTTCACACATAAATATAACCCATCATAATGAGACAGACATTGCAGCCAAATTAGCGTGTAACAAGTTTGAAGTTGAATTAGATCTAGGTATCCCCATCTCTGCTGTCAAAACTGTATTGGTCCAAACATTCAGATCTGATAGGAAAGAACTTACTGACTCCCAACGACCTGAAAGTACTAGTATAAAAAGCTATGATTTGTTCAGATCTGAAACCTACATCTATGGGCAGCACAAAACGTCCACTAGATTGTGCGACACAGTGGTTGCAAGGATCAGGTTGGGTTACCGTTACCTGTGGCAGGTGGCTGCAGGTGACGGATCTCCCAATCCTGAGCACTCCAGTTGCAAACTCTGTGAGCAGGAACTACGGCACGATCTCCCGCACTATATCACTGAATGCCCAGTTATTAGACCTTTCAGACCAGTTGGCATGAGGTACCTGCATGGAGCTTTGCAATTACTTTATTCACTCTCGTATTCTTGAAGATATCCTCACAGTGTACCTAAAATTTGCCAGTGCAGGCTACTAAACATATGGCCCTGTATGACTAACCATCCTGCGAGATGGGGACTTGTATTACCACTGCTACCTTATTCAATCTTGTGTTGATATCCTCAAAATGCATCCGGAGTCTGCCAGTGCAGACTGCTTATCACATGACTCTGTATGACTAACCATCCTGTGTGATGGGGATTTTCTAGCATCAACTAGTTAGTTTTTTTTTTGACACACTGTACTCCACTTCATATAGTCTAGGGTAGCTGCACTAATGCAGATGTACCTACCTTGAGGATACCTTGAGGTGCTTCCGGGGCTTATCGTCCCCGCGGCCCGGTCATCGACCAGGCCTCCTGGTTGCTGGACTGATCAACCAGGCTGTTGGACGCGGCTGCTCGCAGCCTGACGTATGAGTCACAGCCTGGTTGATCAGGTATCCTTTGGAGGTGCTTATCCAGTTCTCTCTTGAACACTGTGAGGGGTTTGCCAGTTATGTCCCTTATGTGTAGTGGAAGCGTGTTGAACAGTCTCGGGCCTCTGATGTTGATAGAGTTCTCTCTCAGAGTACCAGTTGCACCTCTGCTTTTCAACGGGGTATTCTGCACATCCTGCCATGTCTTCTGGTCTCATGTGATGTTATTTCTGTGTGCAGGTTTGGGACCAGCCCCTCTAATATTTTCCACGTGTAAATTATTATGTATCTCTCCCGCCTGCGCTCAAGGGAATACAGATTTAGGCTCTTTAGTCGGTCCCAATAGTTTAGATGTTTTACCGAGTGGATTCTAGCAGTAAATGATCTCTGCACGCTCTCCAGGTCAGCAATTTCACCCGCAGTGAAAGGGGCTGTCATTGTGCAGCAGTACTCCACTCTAGAGAGCACAAGCGTTTTGAAAAGTGTCATCATCGGAATAGCATCTCTAGTGTGAAAAGTTCTTGTTATCCAACCTGTCATTTTTCTTGCAGTTGTGACGGCTACTTTATTGTGTTCTTTAAAGGTAAGGTCTTCCGACATGAGTACACCCAGATCCTTTACATTGCCTTTTCGTTCTATGTTATGATTTGCCTGAGTTTTGTACGTGGTTTCAGTTTTTATATTTTCATTTTTTCCATAGCGCATGAGCTGGAACTTGTCTTCGTTAAACACCATATTATTTTCTGTAGCCCATAGAAAGACCTGATCTACATCTGACTGGAGGTTCGCCGTGTCCTCTATGTTGCCTACTCTCATGAAGATCCTAGTGTCATCTGCAAAGGATGATACAGTGCTATAGGTTGTGTTCTTGTCTATGTCCGATATAAGGATGAGAAAAAGTACTGGAGCAAGCACAGTACCCTGGGGGACTGAGCTCTTAACGGTTGACGGGTTGGATTTTATTTTGTTGACTATTACACATTGGGTTCTGTTGGTCAGGAAATTGTAGATCCATCTGCCTACTTTTCCGGTAATTCCTTTTGAGCGCATTTTATGGGCAATAACACCATGGTCACATTTATCAAAAGCTTTTGCAAATCTGTGTAAATTACATCAGCGTTTTGTTTGTCTTCCATAGCATCTAATGCCATATCATAGTGGTCCAGCAACTGCGACAGGCAAGAGCGCCCTGTTCTGAAACCATGTTGTCCGGGGTTATGGAGATGCTGTGATTCCATGTATTTGTGATCTTACTTCTTAGCACTCTCTCAAAAATTTTTATGATGTGCGATGTTAGTGCTATCGGTCTGTAATTTTTTGCCTCTGCCTTATTTCCTCCTTTATGAAGTGGTGCTATCTCTGCTGTTTTTAGTATATCAATAACGCCAGTATCTAGGCTTTGTCTCCACAGAATGTGAAGGGCCTGCGATAGTGTTTTTTTAGTTCTTGATGAATATGGAGTTCCAAGAATCCGGGCCTTTTCATGGCTGGAACACCTTGTGTGTTTCATGGCTGGGACACCTTGTGTGTGTCATTGCTGGAACACCTTGTGAGTGTCATGGCTGGAACACCTTGTGTGTGTCATGGCTGGAACACCTTGTGTGTGTCATGGCTGGAACACCTTGTGTGTGTCATGGCTGGGACACCTTGTGTGTGTCATGGCTGTGACACCTTGTGTGTGTCATGGCTGGAACACCTTGTGTATTCACTTAGTTGTATTCACTTAGTTGTATTTACGGGGGTTGAGCTTTGCTCTTTCTGCCCGCCTCTCAACTGTCAATCAACTGTTTACTAACTACACTAACTACTTTTTTTTCCCCACACCACACACACACACACACCCCAGGAAGCAGCCCGTGACAGCTGACTAACTCCCAGGTACCTATTTACTGCTAGGTAACAGGGGCATTCAGGGTGAAAGAAACTTTGCCCATTTGTTTCTGCCGGGTGCGGGAATCGAACCCGCGCCACAGAATTACAAGTCCTGCACGCTATCCACCAGGCTACCTGGCCCCCAAATGACACATGTGTGGTGTTATGACACACTCCAACCATGACACATGTGTGTGTCATGGCTGGAACACCTTGTGTGTGTCATGGCTGGAACACCTTGTGTGTGTCATGGCTGGAATACCTTGTGTGTGTTTCATGGCTGGAACACCCTGAGTGTGTCATGGCTGGAACACATTGTGTGTGTCATGGCTGGAACACCCTGTATGTGTGTCATGGCATAACATCTTGTGTGTGTCATGGCTGGAACACCATGTGTGTGTGTCATGGCTGGAACACCATGTGTGTGTCATGGCTGGAACACCTTGTGTGTGTCATGGCTGGGACACCTTGTGTGTGTCATGGTTGAAACACCTTGTGTGTGTCATGGCTGGAACACCCTGTGTGTGTGTCATGGCTGGAACACCATGTGTGTGTGTCATTGCTGGAACACCTTGTGTGTGTCATGGCTGGGACACCTTGTGTGTGTCATGGCTGAAACACCTTGTGTGTGTCATGGCTGAAACACCCTGAATGTGTCATGGCTGGAACACCTTGTGTGTGTCATGGCTGGGACACCTTGTGTGTGTCATGGCTGGAACACATTGTGTGTGTCATGGCTGGAACACCTTGTGTGTGTTTCATGGCTGGAACACCCTGTGTGTGTCATGGCTGGAACACCTTGTGTGTGTCATGGCTGGGACACCTTGTGTGTGTCATTGCTGGAACACCCTGTGTGTGTCATGGCTGGAACACCTTGTGTGTGTTTCATGGCTGGAACACCCTGAGTGTGTCATGGCTGGAATACCTTGTGTGTGTCATGACTGGAACACCTTGTGTGTGTTTCATGGCTGGAACACCCTGATTGTGTCATGGCTGGGACACTTTGTGTGTGTCATGGCTGGAACACCTTGTGTGTGTTTCATGGCTGGAACACCTTGTGTGTGTCATGGCTGGGACACCTTGTGTGTGTCATGGCTGGAACACCTTGTGTGTGTCATGGCTGGAACACCTGTGTGTTTCATAGCTGGAACACCTTGTGTGTGTCATGGCTGGAACACCCTGAGTGTGTATGGCTGAACACCTTGTGTATGTCATGGCTGCGACCCCTTGTGTGTCATGGCTGGAACACCTTGTGTGTGTCATGGCTGGAACACCTTGTGTGTCATGGCTGGAACACCTTGTGTGTGTTTCATGGCTGCAACACCTTGTATGTGTCATGACTGGAACACCCTGAGTGTGTCATTGCTGGAACACCTTGTGTGTGTTTCATGGCTGGGACACCTTGTGTGTGTCATGGCTGGAACACCTTGTGTGTGTCATGTCTGGAACACCTTGTGCGTGTTTCATGGCTGGAACACCTTGTGTGTGTCATGGCTGCAACACCCTGAGTGTGTCATGGCTGGAATACCTTGTGTGTGTCATGGCTGGGACACCTTGTGTGTGTCATGGCTGGAACACCTTGTGTGTGTTCATGGCGGAACACCTTGTGTGTGTTTCATGGCTGGAACACCTTGTGTGTGTCATGGCTGGAACACCCTGAGTGTGTCATGGCTGGAACACCTTGTGTGTGTCATGGCTTGAACCCCTGAATGTGTCTGGCTGGAACACCTTGTGTGTGTCATGGCTGGAACACCTTGTGTGTGTCATTGCTGGGACACCTTGTGTGTTCATTGCTGGAACACCTTGTGAGTGTCATGGCTGGAACACCTTGTGTGTGTCATGGCTGGAACACCTTGTGTGTGTCATGGCTGGAACACCTTGTGGGTCATGGCTGGGACACCTTGTGTGTGTCATGGCTGTGACACCTTGTGTGTGTCATGGCTGGAACACCTTGTGTATTCACTAGTTGTATTCACTTAGTTGTATTTACGGGGGTTGAGCTTTGCTCTTTCTGCCCGCCTCTCAACTGTCAATCAACTGTTTACTAAACTACACTAACTACTTTTTTTTTTTTTTTTTTTTTTCCCACACCACACACACACACACACCCAGGAAGCAGCCCGTGACAGCTGACTAACTCCCAGGTACCTATTTATGCTAGATAACAGGGCATTCAGGGTGAAAGAAACTTTGCCCATTTGTTTCTGCCGGGTGCGGGAATCGAACCCGCGCCACAGAATTACAAGTCCTGCACGCTATCCACCAGGCTACCTGGCCCCCAAATGACACATGTGTGTGTCATGACACACACCAACCTGACACATGTGTGTGTCATGGCTGGAACACCTTGTGTGTGTCATGGCTGGAAATCCTTGTGTGTGTCATGGCTGGAATACCTTGTGTGTGTTTCATGGCTGGAACACCCGAGTGTGGTGTTCCAGCCATGACACACTCAGGGTGTTCCAGCCATGACACACACAAGGTGTTCCAGCCATGAAACACACACAAGGTGTTCCAGCCATGACACACTAAAGGTGTTCCAGCCATGACACACGCAAGGTGTTCCAGCCATGACACACACAAGATGTCCCAGCCATGACATACACAAGGTGTTCCAGCCATGACACACTCAGGGTGTTCCAGCCATGACACACACTAGGTGTTCCAGCCATGAAACACACACAAGGTGTTCCAGCCATGACACACACAAGGTGTTCCATCCATGACACACACAAGGTGTCCTAGCCATGACACACACAAGGTGTTCCAGCCATGAAACACACACAAGGTGTTCCAGCCATGACACACACAAAGTGTCCCAGCCATGACACAATCAGGGTGTTCCAGCCATGAAACACACACAAGGTGTTCCAGTCATGACACACACAAGGTATTCCAGCCATGACACACTCAGTGTGTTCCAGCCATGAAACACACACAAGGTGTTCCAGCCATGACACACACTGGGTGTTCCAGCAAAGACACACACAAGGTGTCCCAGCCATGACACACACAAGATATTCCAGCCATGACACACACATGGTGTCCCAGCCATGACACACAAAGGGTGTTCCAGCCTTGACACACACAAGGTGTTCCAGCCATGACACACACATGGTGTCCCAGCCATGACACACACAAGGTGTTCCAGCCTTGACACATTCAGGGTGTTCCAGCCATGACACACTAAAGGTGTTCCAGCCATGACACACACAAGGTGTTCCAGCCTGACACACACAAGGTGTTCCAGCCTTGACTCATTCAGGGTGTTCCTGCCTTGACACACACAAGGTGTTCCAGCCTTGACACATTCAGGGTGTTCCAGCCATGACACACACAAGGTGTTCCAGCCAAGACACATTCAGGGTGTTCCAGCCATGAGACACACATGGTGTCCCAGCCATGGCACACACAAGGAGTTCCAGTCAAGACACACACAAGGTGTCCCAGCAATGACACACACAAGGTGTCCCAGCCATGACACACACAAGGTGTCCCAGCCATGACACACACAAGATGTTCCAGCAATGACACACATGGTGTCCCAGCCATGACACACAAAGGGTGTTCCAGCCTTGACACACACAAGGTGTTCTAGCCTTGACACACACATGGTGTCCCAGCCATGACACACACAGGGTGTTCCAACCTTGACACACACAAGGTGTTCCAGCCTTGACACGTTCAAGGTGTTCCAGCCATGACACACACAAGGTGTTCCAGCCAAGACACATTCAGGGTGTTCCAGCCATGACACACACAAGGTGTTGCAGCCTTGACACATTCAGGATGTTCCAGCCATGACACACACAAGGTGTTCCAGCCTTGACACATTCAGGGTGTTCCAGCCTGTGACACACACAAGGTGTTCCAGCCAAGACACATTCATGGTGTTCCAGCAATGACACACGCATGGTGTCCCAGCCATGACACACACAAGGTGTTCCATTCATGACACACACAAGGTGTTCCAGCCATGACACACACAGATTGTTCCAGCCATGACACACACAAGGTGTCCCAGCCATGAAACACACAAGGTGTCCCAGCCATGATACACACAAGGTGTTCATGCCTTGACACACACAAGGTGTTCAAGCCTTGAAACATTCAGGGTGTTCCAGCCATGACACACACAATGTGTTCCAGCAATGACACACACAAGGTGTCCAGTCATGAAACACACAAGGTGTCCCAGACATGATACACACAGGGTGTTCCAGCCTTGACACACACAAGGTGTTCCAGCCAAGACACATTCAGGGTGTTCAAGCCATGACACACACAAGGTGTCCCAGCCATGACACACACAAGGTGTTCAAGCCATGACACACTCAGGGTGTTCCAGCCATGACACACACAAGGTGTTCCAGCATGAAACACACACAAGGTGTTCCAGCCATGACACACTAAAGGTGTTCCAGCCATGACACACAAAGGGTGTCCCAGCCATGACACACTAAAGGTGTTCCAGCCATGACACACTCAGGGTGTTCCAGCCATGACACACACAAGGTGTTCCAGCCATGAAACACGCACAAGGTGTTCCAGACATGACACACACAAGGTGTTCCAGCCATGACACACACAAGGTGTCCAAGCCATGAAACACACACAAGGTGTTCCAGCCATGACACACTCAGGGTGTTCCAGCCATGACACACACAAGGTGTTCCAGCCATGAAACACACACAAGGTGTTCCAGCCATGACACACTAAAGGTGTTCCAGCCATGACACACTAAAGGTGTTCCAGCCATGACACACACAAGATGTCCCAGCCATGACATACACAAGGTGTTCCAGCCATGACACACTCAGGGTGTTCCAGCCATGACACACACTAGGTGTTCCAGCCATGAAACACACACAAGGTGTTCCAGCCATGACACACACAAGGTGTTCCATCCATGACACACACAAGGTGTCCTAGCCATGACACACACAAGGTGTTCCAGCCATGAAACACACACAAGGTGTTCCAGCCATGACACACACAAGGTGTCCCAGCCATGACACACTCAGGGTGTTCAGCCATGAAACACACACAAGGTGTTCCAGTCATGACACACACAAGGTGTTCCAGCCGTGACACACTCAGGGTGTTCCTGCCATGAAACACACACAAGGTGTTCCAGCCATGCCACACTCAGGGTGTTCCAGCAAAGACACACACAAGGTGTCCCAGCCATGACACACACAAGGTGTCCCAGCCATGACACACACAAGGTGTTCCAGCCATGACTGGAACACCTTGTGTGTGTTTCATGGCTGAACACCCTGAGTGTGTCATGGCTGGGACACCTTGTGTGTGTCATGGCTGGA
>WNGS01006636.1:9193334-9207852 GCA_020271785.1 Procambarus virginalis
ACTCTACACTACTCTTGTGTGTGTCATGGCTGGAACACCTTGTGTGTGTCATGGCTGGAACACCTTGTGTGTGTCATGGCTGGGACACCTTGTGTGTGTCATGGCTGGAACACCTTGTGTGTGTCATGACTGGAACACCTTGTGTGTGTGTCATGGCTGGAACACCTTGTGTGTGTCATGACTGGAACACCTTGTGTGTGTAATGGCTGGAACACCCTGAGTGTGTCATTGCTGGGACACCATGTGTGTGTCATGGCTGGGACACCTTGTGTGTGTCATAGCTGGGACACCTTGTGTGTGTCATGGCTGGGACACCTTGTGTGTGTCATGGCTTGGACACCTTGTGTGTGTCATAGCTGGGACACCTTGTGTGTGTCATGGCTGGGACACCATGTGTGTGTCATGGCTGGGACACCATGTGTGTGTCATGGCTGGGACACCCTGTGTGTGTAATGGGTGGAACACCCTGTGTGTGTAATGGCTGGAACACCTTGTGTGTGTCATGACTGGAACACCTTGTGTGTGTCATGGCTGGGACACCATGTGTGTGTCATGGCTGGGACACCCTGTGTGTGTAATGGATGGGACACCTTGAGTGTGTCATGGCTGGAACACCCTGAGTGTGTCATGGTTGGAACACCTTTAGTGTGTCATGGCTGGAACACCCTGAGTGTGTGTCATGGCTGGAACACCTTGTGTGTGTCATGGCTGGAACACCTTGTGTGTGTCATGGATGGAACACCATGTATGTGTCATGGCTGGAACACCCTGAGTGTGTCATGGCTGGGACACCTTGTGTGTGTCATGGCTGGAACACCTTGTGTGTGTCATGGCTGGGACACCTTGTGTGTGTCATGGCTGGAACACCGTGAGTGTGTCATAGCTGGGACACCCTGAGTGTGTCATGGCTGGGACACCTTGTGTGTGTCATGGCTGGAACACCCTGAGTGTGTCATGGCTGGAATACCCTGAGTGTGTCATGGCTGGGACACCTTGTGTGTGTCATGGCTGGAACACCGTGAGTGTGTCATTGCTGGAACACCCTGAGTGTGTCATGGCTGGAATACCCTGAGTGTGTCATGGCTGGGACACCTTGTGTGTGTCATGGCTGGGACACCTTGTGTGTGTCATGGCTGGGACACCTTGTGTGTGTCATGGCTAGGACACCTTGTGTGTGTCATGGCTGGGACACCTTGTGTGTGTCATGGATGGAACACCTTGTGTGTGTCATGGCTGGAACACCTTGTGTGTGTCATGGCTGGGACACCATGTGTGTGTCATGGCTGGGACACCGTGTGTGTGTCATGGCTGGAACACCTTGTGTGTGTCATGGATGGAACACCTTGTGTGTTTCATGGCTAGAACACCCTGAGTGTGTCATGGCTGAAACACCTTGTGTGTGCCATGGCTGGAACACCTTGTGTATGTCATGTCTGCAACACCTTGTGTGTGTCATGGCTGGGACACCATGTGTGTGTCATGGCTGGAACACCTTGTGTGTGTCATGGCTGGAACACCTTGTGTGTGTCATGGCTGGGACACCTTGTGTGTGTCATGGATGGAACACCCTGTGTGTGTCATGGCTGGACACCTTGTGTGTGTCATGGCTAGAACACCCTGAGTGTGTCATGGCTGGAACACCTTGAGTGTGTCATGGCTGGAACACACTGAGTGTGTCATGGCTGGAACACCTTGTGTGTGTCATGGCTGGAACACCTTGTGTGTGTCATGGATGGAACACCATGTGTGTGTCATGGCTGGAACACCCTGAGTGTGTCATGGCTGGGACACCTTGTGTGTGTCATGGCTGGAACACCTTGTGTGTGTCATGGCTGGGACACCTTGAGTGTGTCATGGCTGGAACACCGTGAGTGTGTCATGGCTGGGACACCCTGAGTGTTTCATGGCTGGAACACCCTGAGTGTGTCATGGCTGGAACACCTTGAGTGTGTCATGGCTGGAATACCCTGAGTGTGTCATGGCTGGGACACCTTGTGTGTGTCATGGCTGGGACACCTTGTGTGTGTCATGGCTGGGACACCTTGTGTGTGTCATGGCTGGAACACCTTGTGTGTGTCATGGCTGGAACACCTTGTGTGTGTCATGGCTGGGACACCATGTGTGTGTCATGGCTGGGACACCTTGTGTGTGTCATGGCTGGAACACCTTGTGTGTGTCATGGATGGAACACCTTGTGTGTTTCATGGCTAGAACACCCTGAGTGTGTCATGGCTGAAACACCTTGTGTGTGTCATGGCTGGAACACCTTGTGTGTGTCATGGCTGGAACACCTTGTGTGTGTCATGGCTGGAACACCGTGAGTGTGTCATGCTGGGACACTGAGTGTTTCATGGCTGGAACACCCTGAGTGTGTCTGGCTGGAACACCCTGAGTGTGTCATGGCTGGAACACCCTGAGTGTGTCATGGCTGGGACACCTTGTGTGTGTCATGGCTGGGACACCTTGTGTGTGTCATGGCTGGAACACCTTGTGTGTGTCATGGCTGGAACACCTTGTGTGTGTCATGGCTGGGACACCATGTGTGTGTCATGGCTGGAACACCTTGTGTGTGTCATGGCTGGAACACCTTGTGTGTGTCATGGCTGGAACACCTTGTGTGTGTCATGGCTTGAACACCTTGTGTGTGTCATGGCTGGGACACCATGTGTGTGTCATGGCTGGAACACCTTGTGTGTGTCATGGCTGGAACACCTTGTGTGTGTCATGGCTGGAACACCTTGTGTGTGTCATGGATGGAACACCTTGTGTGTGTCATGGCTGAAACACCCTGTGTGTGTCATGGCTGGAACACCTTGTGTGTGTCATGGCTGGAACACCTTGTGTGTGTCATGGATGGAACACCTTGTGTGTGTCATGGCTGGAACACCCTGTGTGTGTCATGGCTGGAACACCTTGTGTGTGTCATGGATGGGACACCCTGTGTGTGTCATGGCTGGAACACCTTGTGTGTGTCATGGATGGAACACCCTGAGTGTGTCATGGATGGAACACCTTGTGTGTGTCATGGCTGGAACACCCTGTGTGTGTCATGGCTGGAACATTTGTGTGTGTCATGGCTGGAACACCCTGAGTGTGTCATGGCTGGAACACCTTGTGTGTGTCATGGCTGGAACACCCTGAATGTGTCATGGCTGGGACACCTTGTGTGTGTCATGGCTGGAACACCTTGTGTGTGTCATGGCTGGGACACCTTGTGTGTGTCATGGCTGGAACACCTTGTGTGTGTCATGGCTGGAACACCTGTGTGTGTCATGGCTGGAACACCTTGTGTGTGTCATGGCTGGAACACCTTGTGTGTGTCATGGCTGGAACACCCTGAGTGTGTCATGGCTGGGACACCATGTGTGTGTCATGGCTGGGACACCTTGTGTGTGTCATGGCTGGGACACCTTGTGTGTGTCATGGCTGGACACCTTGTGTGTGTCATGGCTGGACACCTTGTGTGTGTCATGGCTGGGACACCTTGTGTGTGTCATGGCTGGGACACCTTGTGTGTGTCATGGCTGGAACACCTTGTGTGTGTCATGGCTGGAACACCTTGTGTGTGTCATGGCTGGAACACCCTGTGTGTGTCATGGCTGGAACACCTTGTGTGTGTCATGGCTGGAACACCTTGTGTGTGTCATGGCTGGAACACCTTGTGTGTGTCATGGCTGGAACACCGTGTGTGTGTCATGGCTGGGACACCTGAGTGTTTCATGGCTGGAACACCCTGAGTGTGTCTTGGCTGGAACACCCTGAGTGTGTCATGGCTGGAACACCCTGAGTGTGTCATGGCTGGGACACCTTGTGTGTGTCATGGCTGGGACACCTTGTGTGTGTCATGGCTGGAACACCTTGTGTGTGTCATGGCTGGAACACCTTGTGTGTGTCATGGCTGGGACACCATGTGTGTGTCATGGCTGGAACACCTTGTGTGTGTCATGGCTGGAACACCTTGTGTGTGTCATGGCTGGAACACCTTGTGTGTGTCATGGCTGGAACACCTTGTGTGTGTCATGGCTGGGACACCATGTGTGTGTCATGGCTGGAACACCTTGTGTGTGTCATGGCTGGAACACCTTGTGTGTGTCATGGCTGGAACACCTTGTGTGTGTCATGGATGGAACACCTTGTGTGTGTCATGGCTGAAACACCCTGTGTGTGTCATGGATGGAACACCTTGTGTGTGTCATGGATGGAACACCTTGTGTGTGTCATGGATGGAACACCTTGTGTGTGTCATGGCTGGAACACCCTGTGTGTGTCATGGATGGAACACCTTGTGTGTGTCATGGATGGGACACCCTGTGTGTGTCATGGCTGGAACACCTTGTGTTTGTCATGGATGGAACACCCTGAGTGTGTCATGGATGGAACACCTTGTGTGTGTCATGGCTGGAACACCCTGTGTGTGTCATGGCTGGAACATTTTGTGTGTGTCATGGATGGAACACCCTGAGTGTGTCATTGCTGGAACACCTTGTGTGTGTCATGGCTGAAACACCCTGAATGTGTCATGGCTGGGACACCTTGTGTGTGTCATGGCTGGAACACCTTGTGTGTGTCATGGCTGGGACACCTTGTGTGTGTCATGGCTGGAACACCTTGTGTGTGTCATGGCTGGAACACCTTGTGTGTGTCATGGCTGGAACACCTTGTGTGTGTCATGACTGGAACACCTTGTGTGTGTCATGGCTGGAACACCCTGAGTGTGTCATGGCTGGGACACCATGTGTGTGTCATGGCTGGACACCTTGTGTGTGTCATGCTGGGACACCTTGTGTGTGTCATGGCTGGGACACCTTGTGTGTGTCATGGCTGGACACCTTGTGTGTGTCATGGCTGGGACACCTTGTGTGTGTCATGGCTGGGACACCATGTGTGTGTCATGGCTGGGACACCATGTGTGTGTCATGGCTGGGACACCCTGTGTGTGTCATGGCTGGAACACCCTGTGTGTGTAATAGCTGGAACACCTTGTGTGTGTCATGGCTGGAACACCTTGTGTGTGTCATGGCTGGGACACCATGTGTGTGTCATGGCTGGACACCCTGTGTGTGTATGGCTGGGACACCTTGAGTGTGTCATGGCTGGAACACCCTGAGTGTGTCATGGCTGGAACACCTTTAGTGTGTCATGGCTGGAACACCCTGAGTGTGTGTCATGGCTGGAACACCTTGTGTGTGTCATGGCTGGAACACCTTGTGTGTGTCATGGATGGAACACCATGTGTGTGTCATGGCTGGAACACCCTGAGTGTGTCATGGCTGGGACACCTTGTGTGTGTCATGGCTGGAACACCTTGTGTGTGTCATGGCTGGGACACCTTGTGTGTGTCATGGCTGGAACACCTTGTGTGTGTCATGGCTGGGACACCCTGAGTGTGTCATGGCTGGGACACCTTGTGTGTGTCATGGCTGGAACACCTGAGTGTGTCATGGCTGGAACACCCTGAGTGTGTCATGGCTGGGACACCTTGTGTGTGTCATGGCTGGAACACCGTGAGTGTGTCATTGCTGGAACACCCTGAGTGTGTCATGGCTGGAACACCCTGAGTGTGTCATGGCTGGGACACCTTGTGTGTGTCATGGCTGGGACACCTTGTGTGTGTCATGGCTGGGACACCTTGTGTGTGTCATGGCTGGACACCTTGTGTGTGTCATGGCTGGGACACCTTGTGTGTGTCATGGATGGAACACCTTGTGTGTGTCATGGCTGGAACACCTTGTGTGTGTCATGGCTGGGACACCATGTGTGTGTCATGGCTGGGACACCGTGTGTGTGTCATGGCTGGAACACCTTGTGTGTGTCATGGATGGAACACCTTGTGTGTTCATGGCTAGAACACCCTGAGTGTGTCATGGCTGAAACACCTTGTGTGTGTCATGGCTGGAACACCTTGTGTATGTCATGTCTGCAACACCTTGTGTGTGTCATGGCTGGGACACCATGTGTGTGTCATGGCTGGAACACCTTGTGTGTGTCATGGCTGGAACACCTTGTGTGTGTCATGGCTGGGACACCTTGTGTGTGTCATGGATGGAACACCCTGTGTGTGTCATGGCTGGACACCTTGTGTGTGTCATGGCTGGAACACCCTGAGTGTGTCATGGCTGGAACACCTTGAGTGTGTCATGGCTGGAACACCCTGAGTGTGTCATGGCTGGAACACCTGTGTGTGTCATGGCTGGAACACCTTGTGTGTGTCATGGATGGAACACCATGTGTGTGTCATGGCTGGAACACCTGAGTGTGTCATGGCTGGGACACCTTGTGTGTGTCATGGCTGGAACACCTTGTGTGTGTCATGGCTGGGACACCTTGAGTGTGTCATGGCTGGAACACCGTGAGTGTGTCATGGCTGGACACCCTGAGTGTTTCATGGCTGGAACACCCTGAGTGTGTCATGGCTGGAACACCTTGAGTGTGTCATGGCTGGAACACCCTGAGTGTGTCATGGCTGGGACACCTTGTGTGTGTCATGGCTGGGACACCTTGTGTGTGTCATGGCTGGGACACCTGTGTGTGTCATGGCTGGAACACCTTGTGTGTGTCATGGCTGGAACACCTTGTGTGTGTCATGGCTGGGACACCATGTGTGTGTCATGGCTGGGACACCTTGTGTGTGTCATGGCTGGAACACCTTGTGTGTGTCATGGATGGAACACCTTGTGTGTTTCATGGCTGGAACACCTGAGTGTGTCATGGCTGAAACACCTTGTGTGTGTCATGGCTGGAACACCTTGTGTGTGTCATGGCTGGGACCTTGTGTGTGTCATGGCTGGAACACCGTGAGTGTGTCATGCTGGGACACACTGAGTGTTTCATGGCTGGAACACCTTGTGTGTGTCATGGCTGGAACACCCTGAGTGTGTCATGGCTGGAACACCCTGAGTGTGTCATGGCTGGACACCTTGTGTGTGTCATGGCTGGAACACCTTGTGTGTGTCATGGCTGGAACACCTTGTGTGTGTCATGGCTGGAACACCTGTGTGTGTCATGGCTGGACACCTTGTGTGTGTCATGGCTGGAACACCTTGTGTGTGTCATGGCTGGAACACCTTGTGTGTGTCATGGCTGGAACACCTTGTGTGTGTCATGGCTGGGACACCTTGTGTGTGTCATGGCTGGAACACCTTGTGTGTGTCATGGCTGGAACACCTTGTGTGTGTCATGGCTGGAACACCTTGTGTGTCATGGCTGGAACACCTTGTGTGTGTCATGGCTGGAACACCTTGTGTGTGTCATGGCTGGAACACCTTGTGTGTGTCATGGCTGGAACACCTTGTGTGTGTCATGGCTGGAACACCTTGTGTGTGTCATGGCTGGAACACCTTGTGTGTGTCATGGCTGGAACACCTTGTGTGTGTCATGGCTGGAACACCTTGTGTGTGTCATGGCTGGAACACCTTGTGTGTGTCATGGCTGGAACACCTGTGTGTGTCATGGCTGGAACACCTTGTGTGTGTCATGGCTGGAACACCCTGTGTGTGTCATGGCTGGAACACCTTGTGTGTGTCATGGCTGGAACACCTGTGTGTGTCATGGCTGGAACACCTTGAGTGTGTCATGGCTGGACACACTGAGTGTGTCATGGCTGGAAACACTTGTGTGTGTCATGGCTGGAACACCTTGTGTGTCATGGCTGGAACACCTTGTGTGTGTCATGGCTGGAACACCTTGTGTGTCATGGCTGGAACACCTTGTGTGTGTCATGGCTGGAACACCTGTGTGTGTCATGGCTGGAACACCTGTGTGTGTCATGGCTGGAACACCGTGAGTGTGTCATGGCTGGGACACCTGAGTGTGTCATGGCTGGAACACCTTGTGTGTGTCATGGCTGGAACACCTTGTGTGTGTCATGGCTGGGACACCTTGTGTGTGTCATGGCTGGACACCTTGTGTGTGTCATGGCTGGGACACCTTGTGTGTGTCATGGCTGGGACACCTTGTGTGTGTCATGGCTGGAACACCTTGTGTGTGTCATGGCTGGAACACCTTGTGTGTGTCATGGCTGGACACCATGTGTGTGTCATGGCTGGGACACCTTGTGTGTGTCATGGCTGGAACACCTTGTGTGTGTCATGGATGNAATGAAGTCCAAAATGTGTCCCAATTTTCTTCATCCAGCCCTGCAAATGTAGGCAAGTCTAAAGTAGGTAGACGAACCTCAGGTAATTGATTACTGGATTGAGACATAGTAGAATTTGTATTGGGTTGATGGTTTACTATACTGGATAGTACATCAAATTTATCTTGAGTCTCATCTTCGTGTTGTGAAATATTTGTTACAATTTGATCTAATTCCTCTAGATCAGTTTCAGTAGCATTCAGTGAGTTAAGATAAGACTGACTTGCTGATTTAACTTGATCAAACTTAAGATTAGCTACTCTCACTGATGATTCTAGTAAATAGTAATCAATGGGAGTTGCCTTGGACAAATCATCAGACTTATTGATTAGTCTAGTTAAATGGCCTTTGAGGCCAATATAGGTTCTCCTTAATTGCTCAGGAGTAGCCATGTTAGCTTTAAGTCCAAATTTCATAGGACTTGATTGAATATTACTAATGAAGCTGGGAAATTTGTTCATTAGTTGATAATTAATATTGAGTATAGCCTGAGTTCTGGCTAAATTAAACTCTACCTCACTTTGAGGTTAAATGTCCCTACCTAACAAGTATATAGCTAAAGATTTTGAGTGGTGTCTGCATGTCACCATTAACTTTCGTCCGGCTAGCTCATCTTTATCACCATTAGATGTAATGGTGATCATACAGCAACACTCAAAACCACACACAAAAATAATGAATACACAAATAATTGATATGGAAGCACTCTAATCAGAGTTACTGTAATGTTGAATCCCACCCTTGCTAGGGTCAGCACAAATATGTATAATGTATGTACTACTCATTAGTACAGGACTAATTGTAAGAATTTCTTGGATTGTATCCAGTTCTAAGAGACCAAAATGTTGTTTTGGTTTCTGAGAACGGATACAGTTTAATGGTAATTGGTATGTATCCAGTTCGATAAGACCAAAATGTTGTTCTGGTCTGAGAACTGATATAGATTAATTGATTAGTAATCATCCGGTTCGAAGGACCAAAATGTTGGGTATCTGGGGCTTGAACTCAGAAAAATAAATTGTTTAATTGTTATATTAAAATTAATCGAAGGACCACCCGCTTTTGAGAAAAGAGGGAAAACAAATAAAATTGAACATTAGAATGACACCAGAGAACCAGTGTCTATGGAAAAACATTCAATGGATATTCACTTGAAAATAATGAAGACTGTAATTATTAAGTAAAGTCAAAGCCTCAAATATCAACATTGGGGGGTTATTTCTAGAAATTCATATATATCTAGGAACCAGTGTGGTTCGTCACTAGTTCATTGTGGTAAATCTAACTACAATATGCAAATATATGGTAATCATATTATAGAAGCAGTAATTAAATTGAATAAATTTATAAGAAAAAAGGGTCTTAGCTGTAAGACGATTTCTAACGCCAGTTCATCACTCGTCCTCGTGATCACAGAATCCCCATAGATAAATGACTCGAGGTAAAACACGATGGATGACAATCTTGCTGGCGTCTCAAATACACGCTGTAATACAAGAAATATAAAGTAGCAATTGACTAGGCTACAAAATTGTGCTCATATATTCATGAAGCTGAACTGAGTAATAAATATTACTAACGTTTGATGGTTATTAATTTCTCGTCATAACGACAAACTACTCACTAAGGCTCTAACCAAACAGATGCATCTACAAGAAAGAAACCTGTGAGTGTAACCGAGTACTAAGGTTTGCCGAGATGAGCGTCTGCTGGACTCAGTGTTCACTGCCGTGCACACTCAATTGCGGTCCGGGTGGTAATTGTAGACGCTGGGTTCACTATTGAGGCACTAGAGAACACTGGCAAGTAAATTCCACTTATTAATTGAGTGTCGACGTAATTCTTATCGACAAGAATTCTCAATTATGCCACGTGCTCCACAACGCTATCTCGGGCGTGTGCCTTGTTGATGAAGTAAAGGCGTAATGGCGTCTCCCTCTCCCCGCTCTCGCATTCACCACGGAAATTATTAAACTCAAACTATTCTTTCCCGCGTAATTATGGATGAAAATGCGATAATATGAACTGGGTTAAAATTATAGGGAATTAATAATTATAATATTCTCGCTAAATGATTTCTAGCGAGAAATGGAGATAATATTTATACTTCTCCAGAGCATTCAAACGTAACAGAATAAAAACTGTTACTGAATAATTTTAATTAATAACTCTTGATTTACATTATCAGGAGTAATATTATTAGCAATATGCTCAGATTAATTTATAATAACAATATGGTTAGTGGTGTTAAGAGCTACTGCAAATGTAAGTTAATATTAATTTATCATAATATAATAATGGATGATAAGGGTTGGAAATTTCCAACAGAAACACCGTGAGTGTGTCGTGGCTGGAACACCCTGAGTGTGTCATGGCAGGGACACCTTGTGTCTGTCATGGCAAGAAGACCCTGAGTGTGTCATGGCTGGAACACCTTGTGTGTGTCATGGCTGGAACACCTTGTGTGTGTCATGGATGGAACACCATTTGTGTGTGTCATGGCTGGAACACCGTGAGTGTGTCATGGCTGGGACACCCTGAGTGTTTCATGGCTGGAACACCCTGAGTGTGTCATGGCTGGAACACCCTGAGTGTGTCATGGCTGGAACACCCTGAGTGTGTCATGGCTGGGACACCTTGTGTGTGTCATGGCTGGGACACCTTGTGTGTGTCATGGCTGGGACACCTTGTGTGTGTCATGGCTGGGACACCTTGTGTGTGTCATTTCTGGGACACCTTGTGTGTGTCATGGCTGGAACACCATGTGTGTGTCTTGGCTGGAACACCTTGTGTGTGGCATGGCTGGGACACCATGTGTGTGTCATGGCTGGGACACCTTGTGTGTGTTATGGCTGGAACACCTTGTGTGTGTCATGGATGGAACGCCTTGTGTGTGTCATGGCTAGAACCCCCTGAGTGTGTCATGGCTGAAACACCTTGTGTGTGTCATGGCTGGAACACCTTGTGTGTGCCATAGCTGGAACACCATGTGTGTGTCATGGCTGCAACACCTTGTGTGTGTCATGGCTGGAACAACTTGCGTGTGTCATGGCTTGGACACCTTGTGTGTGTCATGGATGGAACACCCTGTGTGTGTCATGGCTGGAACACCCTGTGTGTGTCATGGATGGAACACCCTGTGTGTGTCATGGCTGGGACACCTTGTGTGTGTCATGGCTGGAACACCCTGTGTGTGTCATGACTGGAACAACTTGTGTGTACCGTGGCTGGAACACCCTGTGTGTGTCATATCTGGAACACCTTGTGTGTGTCATGGCTGGAACACCCTGAGTGTGTCATGGCTGGAACACCTTGTGTGTGTCATGGCTGGAACACCCTGAGTGTGTCATGGCTGGGACACCTTGTGTGTGTCATGGCTGGAACACCCTGAGTGTGTCATGGCTGAGACACCTTGTGTGTGTGTCATGGCTGGAACACCCTGAGTGTGTCATGGCTGGAACACCTTGCGTGTGTCATGACTGGAACACCTTGTGTGTGTCGTGGCTGGAACACCCTGAGTGTGTCATGGCTGGAACACCCTGTGTGTGTCATGACTGGAACACCTTGTGTGTACCGTGTGGCTGGAACACCTGTGTGTGTCATTTCTGGAACACCTTGTGTGTCATTTCTGGGACACCTTGTGTGTGTCTCTTGGCTGGAACACCTTGTGTGTGGCATTGCTGGGACACCATGTGTGTGTCATGGCTGGGACACCTTGTGTGTGTCATGGCTGGAACACCTTGTGTGTGTCATGGATGGAACGCCTTGTGTGTGTCATGGCTAGAACACCCTGAGTGTGTCATGGCTGAAACACCTTGTGTGTGTCATGGCTGGAACACCATGTGTGTGTCATGGCTGGAACACCTTGTGTGTGTCATGGCTTTAACACCTTGTATGTGTCATGGCTTGGACACCTTGTGTGTGTCATGGATGGAACACCCTGTGTGTGTCATGGCTGGAACACCCTGTGTGTGTCATGGATGGAACACCCTTTGTGTGTCATGGCTGGGACACCTTGTGTGTGTCATGGCTAGAACACCCTGTGGTGTCATGGCTGAAACACACTGAATGTGTCATGGCTGGGACAACTTGTGTGTGTAATGGCTGGAACACCTTGTGTGTGTCATGGATGGAACACCTTGTGTGTGTCATGGCTGGAACACCCTGTGTGTGTCATGGCTGGAACACCGTGTGTGTGTCATGGATGGAACACCTTGTGTGTGTCATGGATGGAACACCTTGTGTGTGTCATGGATGGAACACCTTGTGTGTGTCATTGCTGGAACACCCTGTGTGTGTCATGGATGGAACACCTTGTGTGTGTCATGGATGGAACACCCTGAGTGTGTCATGGCTGGAACACCTTGTGTGTGTCATGGCTGAAACACCTTGAATGTGTCATGGCTGGGACACCTTGTGTGTGTCATGGCTGGAACACCTTGTGTGTGTCATGGCTGGGACACCTTGTGTGTGTCATGGCTGGAACACCTTGTGTGTGTCATGGATGGAACACCTTGTGTGTGTCATGGCTAGAACACCCTGAGTGTGTAATGACTGGAACACCCTGAGTGTGTCATTGCTGGGACACCATGTGTGTGTCATGGCTGGGACACCTTGTGTGTGTCATGGCTGGGACACCTTGTGTGTGTCATGGCTGGACACCTTGTGTGTGTCATGGCTGGGACACCTTGTGTGTGTCATGGCTGGGACACCTTGTGTGTGTCATGGCTGGGACACCTTGTGTGTGTCATGGCTGGAACACCCTGTGTGTGTCATGGATGGAACACCTTGTGTGTGTCATGGATGGAACACCCTGAGTGTGTCATGGCTGGAACACCCTGTGTGTGTCATGGATGGAACACCCTGTGTGTGTCATGGCTGGGACGCCTTGTGTGTGTCATGGCTAGAACACTGAGTGTGTCATGGCTGGAACACCCTGTGTGTGTCATGGCTGAAACACCCTGAATGTGTCATGGCTGGGACACCTTGTGTGTGTCATGGCTGGAACACCTTGTGTGTGTCATGGATGGAACACCTTGTGTGTGTCATGGTTGGAACACCCTGTGTGTGTCATGGCTGGAACACCTTGTGTGTGTCATGGATGGAACACCTTGTGTGTGTCATGGATGGAACACCTTGTGTGTGTCATGGATGGAACACCTTGTGTGTGTCATGGCTGGAACACCCTGTGTGTGTCATGGATGGAACACCTTGTGTGTGTCATGGATGGAACACCCTGAGTGTGTCATGGCTGGAACACCTTGTGTGTGTCATGGCTGAAACACCCTGAATGTGTCATGGCTGGGACATCTTGTGTGTGTCATGGCTGGAACACCTTGTGTGTGTCATGGCTCGGACACCTTGTGTGTGTCATGACTGGAACACCTTGTGTGTGTCATGACTGGAACACGTTGTGTGTGTAATTGCTGGAACACCCTGAGTGTGTCATTGCTGGGACACCATGTGTGTGTCATGGCTGGGACACCTTGTGTGTGTCATGGCTGGGACACCTTGTGTGTGTAATGGCTGGGACACCCTGTGTGTTTCATGGCTGGAACACCCTGAGTGTGTCATGACTGGAACAACCTGAGTGTGTCATGGCTGGGACACCTTGTGTGTGTCATGGCTGGAACACCGTGAGTGTGTCATGGCTGGGACACCCTGAGTGTTTCATGGCTGGAACACCCTGAGTGTGTCATGGCTGGAACACCCTAAGTGTGTAATGGCTGGAACACCGTGAGTGTGTCATGGCTGGGACACCCTGAGTGTTTCATGGCTGGAACACCGTGAGTGTGTCAAGGCTGGAACACCCTGAGTGTGTCATGGCTGGAACACCCTGAGTGTGTCATGGCTGGAACACCCTGAGTGTGTCATGGCTGGAACACCCTGAGGGTGTCATGGCTGGAACACCTTGTGTGTGTAACGGCTGGGACACCTTGAGTGTGTCATGGCTGGAACACCCTGAGTGTGTCATGGCTGGAACACCTTGATGGTGTCATGGCTGGAACACCCTGAATGTGTCATGGCTGGGACACCTTATGTGTGTCATTGCTGGAACACCTTGTGTGTGTCATGGATGGACCACCTTGTGTGTGTCATGGCTGGAACACCTTGTGTGTGTCATGGATGGAACACCTTGTGTGTGTCATGGATGGAACACCTTGTGTGTGTCATGGCTGGAACACCCTGTGTGTGTCATGGATGGAACACCTTGTGTGTGTCATGGATGGAACACCCTGAGTGTGTCATTGCTGGAACACCTTGTGTGTGTCATGACTGGAAAACCTTGTGTGTGTAATAACTGGAACACCTGAGTGTGTCATTGCTGGGACACCATGTGTGTGTCATGGCTGGGACACCTTGTGTGTGTCATGGCTTGGACAC
>WNGS01006636.1:9261539-9276774 GCA_020271785.1 Procambarus virginalis
CGCACCACTTTTACCTTTACGCTCACTTTTATGTCCTGTCGGCACTCTACCCTTTATCTGCCTCTTTTAGAGGGAGAAACCATCGTCCGCAGACCAATACAAGTTTGTGTTGCTTCACAATCATTGAACCAAGAGGGCCGCGGTTGTTAGGCTTACTGCGGGCCTTTCGGTGATATTAACAGTCTCTACACTCTCCTCTTCGTTGTCCTCGTTCATGATACACTCGTGCGTTACTTCCACATCACTTAGGCACAGCACCGAGTCTGCATCACACGTGTAAACTCGAAAAAAATGGAATAATTGGAAAGCGAGGAGTGTGCTTCCTCCACACCACTATTGGTTACAGCTACAAACATCATCACTGCCATCTGTTGGTAAACAGCCAAGGCTTCATTTGAAAGTTAGGCTGCCTCGCTTACACTCTTACAACCCTTTTACTCTCCAACTTTTCCCTATTGACGCGTACGTATGCTCAAAATATTATTCCTGCTTGATATAAAATAATAATATGTAAGTCTTGTAGGGGGTCATAATCGAGATAATATGAAGTGGAGATGGTTGGTGTTGGTTGGGTAGTCGACGGCAGCCGGAGCTGGAGTTAAGAGGAGAGTGGAACCTCAGTGTGGGGTGAGAGGCGGCGCGTGTGGGATGTTGCCGTTACCATCTCTTATTTCTGTCTATTTCTCTTCCTATTTAATTCTTTTGCTTGGATTTTGCTCGAATTTCCGTAAATGGAAAACAGCTTATTTGAGTTAGCTTTATTTTTTTTAGCACAGGGTTAAGCGTTCAGGACATAGACGATAGGCAGGTGTTTAGTCTGGATGCACGCCATAGTATCTTGAATGGTTTCCGCTCCATTATCACACCGAACAAATTTAAGCAGAGAACAGACAAAGATAAGCCAATGGCTTCCTGAGGTTACAGCAGGGTTTTGAAACAGGACACCCCACCAGCCCTCAAAGGGTGGAGGAGTTCACCACGCCTTTCTCTAGTTCATGTCCCCGACACCGGTCCCTATACTGCCTGTCATTTGCGGCCTATAAACAGCCTCAGCTGATAACATTGATTCTATTCATTCATCGTGTTGACTAGCTTATCCTGATTACCCGATCAACATATTACTAAAGTCTGATTACTCCTTTGAGCTCATGTTCGCACGTATATACTTTGAATAGCTGTATATATTATGGTATCTCTTAGGCCTTAAGAGCTATCCGCAAGCCCTCTGTCGATTTGACAACACTACAGCATTTGCTTAATTAATTATTAATACTAAAACCATATTTTCCACATGATACTAGAAGGTATATTAATTTAGATCAAAAACATAACGAAAAATAGGGAAAAGGCGCGCGAAACCCCGAGCAGGGTGCTGGTGGCGAGCAGTCCGTCAATACCTTCCTGGTGAGCGGAAGCTTCACCCTAATACTGGCTTCCAGGCCGGCACCACCAAGGATCTATGTCTTTTTCTATCCTAGTCTGGCTTCAATATTATATTTGCATCTACCATTGATCTTGTGCAGGCTGTATCGGCACCACAGTTCATGCTGTTAATATATTTGTTAGAACGAACATTTTGTAAAAGCGGACGTAGAATTTCTAAATCATAAAGCAGGAAAAGATATAAGGAACACATGTGCATTCTTTCTATTTAAGGCATTATTGCCAATAAGAATAGTATTAGATATTTAATTATATTTAAAGTAACCTCTCAAATGAAATAATTGATGGTGGCATTAGACTGTTGCTTGTGACAGGATGAGTTAGCGAGGTGTGCGTGCTGGGCCCAGAACCTTGCTATTGTCACTGTAACATAATATCTTTAACAAAAAGGTTTTGTGGAATTCCTTGAAAATGGTTTAAATTATGTTTACCTGTTATATTTGGTGATTATTTAAGACATTTGGTAAATTGTATTTTATTTATGTTTGAAAATCCAAAGAAGCCGGGTTCCCTTGTTTACTGTGGGACCCTCATGTCGCCTTTAACATCAAAACATTTTTGTATATACTGAGAATGTATGTTAAAAACTGCATACTAAGACATCTGTACATCGAAAGTTATTGTAAGATATATGTTCGGTAGTTGAAACAACGTATTTTCACTCAAACTTTCAGAAAATAAGTAAAGTTCGTTGTAAGGATGTTGCCCCATCACAGGCAAAGTGATGCCGGCGTGGAGGAAGATTATGCCCGCCACATCGTGTACCTTTCATTACGATGCGATTTTCTCCATATTCTAGCCTGTAATTATCACTCAAAGACATTACAATCCCGTCATTACTAACAACGATACATATCGTAATAATCGAACCCGTTTGCCGTAAGTGTATAAACGAAAACGTTGATATATATAACGTTGGTGGTAGTGGTGTGGATTCCGTTGTGATATGGAAGGTGGACGTGGGAGGGGGTAGGTGGAGGTGGGAAAGGGAAGGTGGAGGTGGGCGGGAGGGTGGAGATAGGCCCAGGAGAGGCAGGCGAGGGGCGGCAGGAACAGCACCCGGCACACAGGGCAGACGGGGGAGTGAGGCCGTGGTGGCGGCGGCCGCCCAGTTGGGACTATGCTCATGCACCCTTTGTTCAACATGGCTGTCCACTCTACACCGCTCTAACATACACTACACGGGTGTTTCACTACACCGGGTGTTTCATTGCACGGGTGTTTCATTGCATGGGTGTTTCATTACACCGGCTGTTTCACTCCACTGGGTGTTTCACTCCACTGGGGTGATTCACTCCACCAGGGTGTTTCACTCCACCAGGGTGTTTCACTCCACCAGGGTGTTTCACTCCACCAGGGTGTTTCACTCCACCGGGTTTCACTCCACCGGGTGTTTCACTACACCAGGTGGAGCCACTATCCACCAACCAGCTCCACCCACGCAGAACGGTCTTACAGGAACCCGGTAGCCGAGTCAGCTAAGATTAAAGTAAATGATCGATGGGAGAGTTCAACTACGGGACGTAGCACAATAGTCTACGTTCTCAGCTCGCAACCGAGGGGACCCGGGCTCAATACCTTGGCAGGATCGACAGAAATCGTTGTGCACGTTTCCTTTCAGCTGATGCATTTGTTCATCTACCCAAGCGAGGCCTCCACCGGCTCCTCTCATACATACTGCATTAACGTGTAAAGGTCCTCAAACAGCTTACATATGAGCTGATAATGGGTACATATTACTTGAATAAAGAGTCCGCGTGAAGCGCTGTCACGTGACGCCTTGTACGACGGCTCTAACAAACATTATGATGGAATCTCCCACCTTCACTCCCAAAATGTGAAAAAAACACCTCAAGAGTGGTATCGTTGGCATCAGCTCAAAACATCCTATCCAGATAAACGCATTATAAACACCAAACACCAACATTATAAACACTGTCATGCGTATACATACCTGAACACTGACACGATCATTTATACGATGGTTCTCCACTCCAGGGAATTAGAGGCGAAAGAGGTAATATATACAGACTTTCAGCCTTACTGTGAGGGTACAGTGTGTGAGGGTACGGTATGTAAGGGTCGAGGGTACGGTATGTGAGGGTCAAGGGTACGGTATGTGAGGGTCAAGGGTACGGTATGTGAGGGTACGATATTTACCATATGAATCGAATAAACTATGTATGAATTACAGCCTATTGTATTGAAGTCCCACATTTTAGGGAAACAAAAGTAATAGGAGACATTAACAAATTCGCAAAAAGAGAGTCATAATATTTAGTACTTGGTTGTAACAAATCCTTTGCATATGATGACTATATGAAGTCTATGAACTATGCACTGGAGCCCTGGTCCCCCCTGGGGGGCCTTTTCGCATTATGTAGGGGGCCATAAGTCGAGGCAGTGTATAGGTTATGATACCGAAGGGTAGGAGGGAAATAATCAGCTAGTAGAGTCAACTACAAAAAACTCACAGGTTGTTAAAAATGTTTGTAGAATAGAGTGTACGGGCCGTTAATAGGGACGCTATATGAAAAAGGGGTAATGACCATATATTGGAAACCACTGATCAATCTTTCCCGGTGATGCTCTGTCATCTTTAGAACACTTGTCACAGGAATACCGCCCATTCGTGATGCTCTGTCATCTTTAGAGCACCTGTCACAGGAATACCGCCCATTCGTGATGCTCTGTCATCTTTAGAGCACTTGTCACAGGAATACCGCCCATTCGTGATGCTCTGTCATCTTTAGAGCACCTGTCACAGGAATACCGCCCATTCATTCATTCATTTTTCACCTTTCACTACGCTGAAATCCGCTCCTAGACATGGGGTTTTTCTGCATATTTACAGTTGGTGAAACGATGGGTAGCGAGTGGCTGCAAGTAAGAAGCAACCGCCGGTCTTCCGTTCTTCACTTCGGTGGTCGGGAAGAGCTACGCGAGTCGAGAGCAACCAGTAGGCACAGCGTCTTAGACCCGAGAGCAGTGCAGAACCACCTGAGCGTCATCGTTATTCTATAAACAAAACTAACATAACCCAACCTAACTTAACCCCACCTTAGCCCAATCCAGTTAAACCTGATCAAAGCTGACCTAACTTGACTGAACTAAACTTTACCTACAGAAATAATATACACAATTTTGTGTTTCAAATATGGTGTGTACGAGATGTATGACGTCACTATGAAGGCCTATTGTCCAAGACGTGTGTTGCCAACTCTTACTTTTCTTTCTTACAAAACCACTCTTGAGGTTATCTTGAGGTTATCTTGAGATGATTTCGGGGCTTTAGTGTCCCCGCGGCCCGGTCCTCGACCAGGCCTCCACCCCCAGAAAGCAGCCCGTGACAGCTGACTAACACCCAGGTACCTATTTTACTGCTAGATAACAGGGGCATAGGGTGAAAGAAACTCTGCCCATTGTTTCTCGTCGGCGCCCGGGATCGAACCCAGGACCACAGGATCACAAGTCCAGTGTGCTGTCCGCTCGGCCGACTGGCTCCCCTCGAAGTTGTCTAAGACAACACGGGTCAGTGTTTATAGTCAGGATGGAATTAGTATTTATAATACCTAAATTCAAAATTTTAGTGCTTTTGTACCTTTGACAAGTACAATACAAAAATCTTTTTTTTTTCGCTGTACAGAACCTCGAAAAACTGTACATATTCATTATATACCATTTTCTTCCACGTTAATGACCTTTAAAAGATAACGTTATAGATTATGATATCAAGGAAATAGCTTATCAGAAATATTGCGTGCGACTGAAGTTTTAACATTTATTTCTATATTATTGAATGTTTGTAACGTCCCACAGGTACAAGCAGCTGTGATTTTAAGATAACACGAAGAACCCCTCCATCGTCGCCCAGCATCACTATCTCTGTGGTCTTATGATAACACAAGGGATATTCCCCAGCACCACTATATCCGAAGTCTTAATTGGTACCACAAGTGTCCCCCAGCAGCACAATCTCTGCAGTTTTATGATAACAAGAGAGCATCCCCCACACCATCTTTGTAATCTTAAGATAACACGAGTGTCCTCTACCCCCCCACCCACCCCCAACATCACCATCTCTGTAGTGTTATGATACCAAGAGATGCCCTCAAGCGCCCGCCAGCAACACATCATCTCAGTGTAAAACACCTAAATCGTGTTTTTTTAACGTTTTAAACCTGTACATCCGGGGCGGAACTCAGGCCCGATAGCTCAGAGCTCATTACTCCTCTGCTTCTTATAGCTCAAGACGACAAATCCCAACCACTTGGGCTGGACGGTAGAGCGACGGTCTCGCTTCATGCAGGTCGGTGTTCAAACCCCGACCGTCCTAGTGATTGGGCACCATTCCTCTCCCCCGTCTCATCCCAATCCTTATCCAGATCCATTCCCAGTGCTATATAGTTGTAATGGCTTTGCCACTTTCTCCTGATAGTTTCATTCCATCCTTCAAGACGACAAATATGGTCTAACGTGCATGCTTAGTTTAATTATTATGTATTTCTTTTATATTTTACGCTTCATATGGTAGCAAAACTGGATGCAGTTACAGAGTTCTCCTAATGCAGGTCTGAATTTACCTGCAGTGACAAAGCTGCTGCTAATTTACCTGCTACGGTTGACAAACTAATGTGCATTAACAGCTGAGTGGAGAGGTACCTGCCTGATGCGTATGCAACTACTTGGACTGGTCGGTAGAGAGACAACCTCGCTTCTTGCAGGTCGGCATTCGATCCCCGATCCTCATATCCCTTCCATGTGCTATATAGTCGTCCTGGCTTAGTCCTTTCTCCAGATAATTAACTAATGTAACTGTCAGCTGCATGTGGCTATAACGATGAAACGACTTCGCACGGGTTTAAGCTCAACAAGCCACAATGTGGAACAGAAAACAGATCTTTTTCACCTAATGGGTTACGAACCCATGGACAAATAGGGCTTTGACAAGTCGCCAGCTTCATGTCCTCGGTAAGGCTAGTAGAGAGAGTCAGGTAAATTCAGGCAAATAATTGGTACATAAACATTCCTTATTACATCTCTAAGCAAGTGACAGTCTCCAAGTTCCTCGGTAACTTTGTTTACGGACGTGTTTTATTTATTTATTTATTTATTTATATACGAGCAGGTACATCGGGTTGTGATAGTATATTCTTTGGTGATTGAGTGTTACATTCTTGCAAAGCCACTGTAGCGAGTAAACCTATACTCATTACATTATCTCATCATCTTAATGGCATAACTAATTACACAAGCTATAATCCTATCCCTATTTACAAGTAACGGTTTTTCCTTGCACCCTCCTATCTTGCTGTGAGGTGTGGTAACCGTATATAAGCCAGCGATTTGAGAATAGCAAACCAGTACAATCTCCAGTCAAGAATGTAGTACTCGGCGTGGACAGTTCTAATCGACCCAAGACGCTACAGCTTCGACACAGCAGACAGCACACTACGACCGCATCCAGCTACAACGCTCTCGCTCCCCGAGTTCAGACACTCGCAATTCCCAATCGAGCTGCCACGCTCTCCCGCATAGAGCTCCACGACTCCGGCTCACTCAGCTCTCTGCTCTGCTCCAGGCTTCGTCTCAACGTCTACGACACTGCTGTATCCAGGACTACTAAATAAATATGAAACTCACTAAACACTGTGTTTCCAATCAACCCAACAACGTAACATAATCGTACGTTACAATACCTTAATACAAGTGACAATTTCAAGTTCAAGTTTATTGAGACAAGGAAAAAAATCTCAAAGGGATAGAGTAGCTTAGGCTATTTCTACCCCGCCCCCCAGTACAAGTGATACCTGGTCCTGACAGGAAGAGAGACTGCGTCAAATTTCAGAGAAGCTCTGTGTTTCATGTCAAGTGTCGGCAGCCTGTGCAGTAGCCTGTGCTGTAGTGGTGAAACCCTCGCCGGCCGGGAATTCTTAGCGAAGTATCCCAAATTTGCTTACTACAGGTGCAGCCTGCACATGAGTGTAAAGCTGCCGCCCAGTTGGGTGGGTGTGGAGCAAGACTAGTAACTGTGTGACTCACCATAGATGTAAAGTGCCTTGTATAGTGACTCTTGTTGAATCACTTGTGATGCAAAAAGATTATCGATATGTATCTGTGTAAATGATTGTATATGTTCATGTATATATAACATTAACAATCGTGTTACTAGCTTCAAAAGGTTGTCACTTGCTTAGCTAAACGAACTATGGGGTTCAGTTCCTGAACCCATTATATTCCTCTGCAACCCTTTCCATCACCTCCCACGGGATGGGTATGGGGTGCATAATAAAGATAGAAATTGAATAATTGTTCGCCTCGCTAAGGGAAGACCCGAGTCAGGATTCACAGAACACTTTCATGTTGACTTGCGAGATCAGTACCTCTTACCTCGATCATGGCGTCTTAGTTATTTACTAAATAGTTTATGAGCTCTCAAGCGTTACGAAGTTTACCATAACAATGGTAACAACCTTGAGGACGACCTCATATAACTTCAAAGCTTGTAAACTGTTCAGTAAATGCAAACTAAGCCGCTAATATCAAGGTAAAAGGTTACCTCGATATTAGATAACATCCGTTACCTAATATGCGAGATATTAGGTAACACACGTTACCTAACCCGTTCAGTGGACCAGGTTAAGTTACCTAACCCGTTATGTCCACCCGTTAAGTGGACAGGCAAGGGAGCTGTGACTCCTGGCAAAGGGTTCTAGTACTGGACAGTGTCCGACGGCTTGCCACCGTTTCTTAAATAATGTTTATTCAGGTAAGGTATATACATACAAGTAAGGTTACATTAATGGATCGAATTATAGATAGAGCTAGTACATACAATGCCTAAAGCCACTATTACGCAATGCGTTTCGGGCAGGAAGAACATTAATATCTAGAACTTAATACTAATTGAGCATAAAGAATAAAATGTGTTGAAAACAAATACAAATAAAGATGAGAAAAAGGGGGAACATGACTGAAAAAGCAGCACAAATACAAAATGTTGACAAACAGCATTGATTAAAAAAAAGGTAGGTAGGTTACAGGGAATTTATTAGGTAGTGTTTAGTTTTAATCTTAAACTGGTTGAGAGAGGTACAGTCTTTAACATGGTTGGGAAGGTCATTCCACATTCTGGGTCCCTTGATTTGTAGAGCATTTCTAGTTTGATTAAGCCGTACTCTTGGAATATCAAAACTGTATTTATTTCTGGTGTGGTGCTCATGGGTTCTGTTACAACCAGCAATGAAGCTTTTGAGTTCAGGATTGGCATTACAGTTCAGCGTTTATATATGTATGATACACATGAGAGAATGTGCAGTGACTTAATATCTAACATATTCAGAGATTTGAGTAGGGGTACCGAGTGATGTCTGGGGCCAGAGTTGGATATTGTCCTAATAGCAGCTTTGTGTTGAGTAATTAGAGGACGTAATGATTTTGGGTAGTAGAACCCCAAGCACAAATACCATAGTTGAGATATGGATAGATGAGGGAGTAATAGAGAGTCACCAGGGCAGGTCGGGGTACATAATATCTGATCTTAGAGAGAATGCCAACAGTTTTTGAAACTTTTTTTGATATATTTAGAATGTGTCCCTGGAAATTCAGCTTGTGGTCAATGAGAACGCCAAGGAACTTACCATCTAATTTGTTACAAATTTGGGTATTGTTAATTTTGAGATTTATTTGATTAGAGGATTTATTGCCAAACAGAATATAGAAAGTTTTGTCAATGTTAAGGGTGATTTGTTGGCAGTTAGCCAAAGATGGACTTTATTTAGCTCAGTATTTACTGTGGCATTTAGAGCAAGGGGGTCAGGACTGGAGTAAATGAAGGTTGTGTCGTCAGCAAAAAGAATTGGTTTGAGGTGTTGGGAGGCATTTGGAAGGTCATTAATGTAGATGAGAAAGAGGAGAGGGCCAAGTATGCTGCCCTGAGGAACACCGATGTTGATGGGTAGGGTAGGAGAAATTGAATTATTCACAGAACATACTGGAGCCTGTCAGTAAGGTAAGATTTGAGGTATTGCAGGAGTGTCCTCTGGCTCCATAATGATGTAATTTAAGAAGAAGGTTTTGGTGGTTGACAGTGTCAAAAGCCTTACGCAGGTCTTCACTACCCTTCACTGAATGGTCGTGTCTGAGCAAACTGGCTAGCCAATTCTCTTGATTTGCCACCGCATACAATTTAAAGGGTACTAAAATGCACAAACCCAAGCCACCTACCTAATCAACCTGTGCATAGAAACGTAGAAATTTGTGAGCAGTTTCCTGCCCTCAGTCAAGTGTCCTGTAAAGTTGAAGGCCTGTAAACAGTAGTTATTTTGTAATTTATTAACAAGCTTAGGTGTTCATATTAGTGCGAGATGCTACCATATTATGATTGAAGGATTGCAGAGTCAAGAGCTAGCCACATAGCCCAAAACGTCTCTAAAACTGTTGGTAAACTCTAATAATCAGGTAATATATTCCCCGCTTTGCTCTTCTTAGATTACACTACTCGCTAATAATCCCTATATAACATATGGTATCTGTGCATGGGTTTCAACCACTGCAAACTATCTCAAGCCTATCATCACCCAGCAAAAATCTGCTATCAGAACTGACAGATTCTGCTTTCGTACAACACACAGCCCTAGCTTCTGTTTAAATCCCTAAACTCACACACACACATTCTCGGGTGTTATTTGCGCTTACAAAATCTAATTCTCTGATTCAATCTTGATTTCAACCTCTTCCTTGATAGATTAATAGAATCCAGGAGCATCACACCAGAAATATATTCTATTTTGATATTCCTAGTCAGAATAAATCTGTTCAAACACTCCATGCAAATAAAAGGATCCAGTATATGGAACTCACTCTAATCCCACCACTCAACCCATCACTCTAATGAATTAAAAAGATGTCCAACCTATACTTATTCAAAATAGAACCAAAAGTTACGCATTCAACCTGAAACGTCGTTCTTCAATTTCTGATGTTTGGTCCTCATGATTTCAGTAATATATGTTTGTGTACATTTCTTTTGGATATTGTAATTGTGCATTTGACGTGGTATGTCACAGCAGCCACCTCCTTTTCCAGCACCTCGATGTAGCGATCTAGAGGGGAAAAGCTCACTGCATCTTCGGTTCCTGCCCAGCGTCAGTTTTTGTCCTGAAGAATTGCATACAACCAACATAGATGGAGTAAATAAAGTACTGATTAAGTGATGTAATACTGCTTGCAGAACCAGACATTGTTGCACTCACAGAGAACAAAACTTGAAAATGTTCGTGTATTTTAAGAGAGGTCATATTCCCAAGGGGCTACTCAATTTGTAGACAGGACAGAAAAATTAGGAAAGGCGTTGGCTTTGCTTGGCTGGTGAAAGAACACCTAAAGGTGAACGAATAATGACTGCCAATCCACAAAGAAGTTGACATAATAGCACTAGAGATCTGCCATGAGGATGATAAACTAATGATCATAAATTCATATAGTCCACCGCTAAGCAGCACATGGTCAAAGGAGGAGCTAGATAGTAAATGAGAAGGTCTATAACAATAATGAGAGAGATCATAGCGAGAGCGGATAACGATAGCTCACGGCTGTTGATAGTCGGCTGATTTCAACTTGAAATCCATAGACTGGGAAGCATATGAAGCTAAAACAGAAGATTTCTGGACCTGTAAATTTGTAGACAACATCCTGGAAACATTCTTGTATCAACATGTTAAACAAGCTACGAGGATGAGGGAAGGGGACGTTCCCTCCATCCTAGATTTGATATTTACCACGATGGAGGGAGAAATATTTGACATTCAGTACTTTCCTCCCTTAGGTAAAAGTGACCATGTCTTTTTGGGAATATAGTATGCAATGCGTTATAATCTGGAAGAAAATATGAAGGTTGATGCAATTGAAAAATATGACTTTAGGAGAGGACATTATGGCAACCTTAGAAAATATTTTAGTGAGTATAATTGGACAGACTTGTTGCTAGTAAAGGAAGTGAATGAGATGTATGTCAAGTTTGTGAAATACATGATAAAGGCACAAAAAAATTTATACCAAAACAGAGAAGCAGAACTGAGAAACAGGACTGGCTCGACAGAAACTGCGAGAGGGCCAGAGACCAAAAGACACAAAAAATGGAATCAATACAGGAAGAGGCCAACACCCAACATACCACCGATACAAAGAGTGCGAGAAACAACACACGGCATTGAGTGAGAGAGGCAGAAAGAAATTTTGAAAAAGGATTGCAGACAAATGTAAAACAGAACCAGGTCTATTCTATAAATTCATAAACAATAAATTGCAGGTAAAGGATAATATTCGAGGTGAAAATGGGAAATAGATTCCACGAAAATGAAAGAAATGTGTAACATTAAACGAAAATCCAAAGGTGTTTGATACAAATGAAATCTTCATGGGAACCAGATACAATGAGATTCCAAGAACTAGAGCACATATGAGGTGTCTAGAAACAAAGTGGAAAAATGCTCAAGGAGCTAAATACAAAGCAGTTGGTCCAGATGGATTTTCACCATGGGTTCTGAGAGAATGGGCACCTGAGCTCAGCATTCCTCTCAACTTGATTTTTCAGGCATCCCTGTTTTACAGGAGAGTTTAGCTGATGTGTGGTAAAAAGGCTAACATATGTTCCAATCTACAAAGTGGAAGCAGGGAAGACCCCCCTTAATTATAGACACGGTATCAGTGACAAGTGTAATAGTCAAATATGGAAAAAAATAATTAAACTAAATGGGTAGAACACGTGGAAGAAATGATATAATTGGACAGACAGTATGGTTTTTTGATCTGGAAGATCCTAGTGATCGAATTGACGCAGTTACTATGATCGAGCACACAGAGATATTACAGGAAAGAGATGGTTGGGTTGACTGCAGTCTATCTCGGACCTAAAAATGGCTTTCGAACAGTTCCACCATAAGAGGTTGTTCTGGAAACTGGAAAATATTGGAGGGTGACGGGTAAGCTTCTAAACAGGTGGATGAAAAATTTTTGATAGAAAAATGGAGGCAGTGATCAGAGGCAATGTATCGGACTGGAAAATGTCACAAGTGGAGTACCACAGGGTTCAGTTCTTGCACCAGTGATTTATTGTCTCATAAATGATCTACCATCGTGTGGTAACATAATTATATGAACATGTTTGCTGAAGATTGCTAAGATATAGGAAGGATAAGAAACTTAATGATTATTCATGCCTTCAAGATGACCTGACAAAATAGTATATGGATGCACCACTTGGTAAATGGAATTTAATGTAATAAATGCCATGTTATGGAATGTGTGAATAGGAGAACTAGACCCCACACAACCTATAATTAATGTGAAGAATCTTTAAAGAATTCTGATAAAGCAAAAGATCTAGGGGTGTTCTAGATAGAAAAACTATCACCTGAGGACCACTTTAAAGAATATGTGCGAGGAGCCTATGCCATGCTTTCCTAACTTCAGAATTGCTGTTTAAATACAGGATGGCGATATAATAAAGAAAATTGTTCTCGACTTTTGTAGGCCCCAGCTAAATATGCACCTGTTGTGTGGTGCCTATATCTTCAGAAGCACTATCAAAACTGAAAAGGTGCAAAGACATGCTACTAAGTGCTCCCAGAACTGAAGGGCAAGAGCTACGAGGAGAAGTTAGAGGCATTAAATATGCCAAAACTAGAAGACAGAAGAAAAAGAGGTGATATTATCACTACATACAAATAGTAACAGGAATTGATAAAATCGATAGGGAAGATTTCCTGAGATCTGGAACTTTAAGAAAAAGAGGTCTAGATATAAACTAGCTAAACACAGATGCCGAGAAATAAAAAAATTCACTTTCGCAAACAGAGTGGTAGACGGTTGGAACAAGTTAGGGGAGAAGGTGGTGGAGGCCAAGACCGTCAGTAGTTTCAAAGCGTTATATGACAAAGAGTGCTGGGAAGACGGGACACCACGAGCGTAGCTCTCATCCTGTAACTACACTTAGGTAATTACGCATCCCAGACGAGTCAGTTTCCAAGTACAGTAGCTGTCATTCAGTGCACAACACCACTAGACTCCTCAAAACTTTCTCGTGTTTTCTTGGATATTATATATATTCTTAGTGTAAATATGTCACCATGACACCTCAGTACTAGTTAGTGAAAGTTAGCGATAGCCAAGGAAAAAGAAAATTAGTTAGAACCTGGTCGAGATGAGAAAAGAATTCATACAAAATACTTTAAGTTGTGTCCGCATGTCTGCTCTTGCTACCAAGTTTGGTATGCCTAAATCTAGTTCACTAATAAAAGAAATGAGTGCAAAATGGGAAAAAGTGTAAAGTGTCTTAACAGGGAAACAAAAAAAAAGACAGGAAAGAGAAAGAACCCCAGTTACCCCATAAAAGAACACACAAAAGATGCACAATTACCTGAAGTTATTTTGTTAAGGGAAAGAGAAACGTCTCTCTTCCATCTGCCTCACCACCTTCTACATATGCCATCAACTCTCATAAGTGCATACAGTATTGCATTGTCACGTGAATCCCCGCATAGCAGTTTTTTTTTATTTTTTTTCACAAACGTGGCCACACATTACAATGCTAACCAGCATATATACATTTTCTTCTGTCCTCCATGGACAGGGTTAGAGATGTGTTAAACATATAGTTCAAGGGTTTATTGAACAAAAGTGCCGCCAGCCACAAACTAGCAGTTGGCTAGTTGTACCTGGTTACCGTGGGGTTCTGGAGTTCTTCTACTCCCCAAGCCCGGCCCGAGGCCAGGCTTGACTTGTGAGAGTTTGGTCCACCAGGCTGCCTTGGGTGGCCCGAAGGCCCATATACCCACCACAGCCGGTTGGTCCGGCACTCCTTGGAGGATAAGAAACACTTGTTACCACCTTGCGTTGACACCAGATGAGTCATCACAGCCAGACTATGTAAAGGGCACCGCCTCCCTAGAGACCCAGTCTCTTAGTGCTCTTAGATCACCTTAGCCTCCTGCAATGCCATCTGCCCTCAGCCAGCGTCATGTGCTGGATGTTGTGGTGGTATAGTAGTTATCTTCAGCACCACCAGTATTTACTCATTTATTCTTTTCATTGTATTTCTTGCATAGTCTATTCTTTTATTAATTTTCATATTATTTGTTCACCTTTGAAGGGTATGATCGCCAAGTGTTTCCAGGTGCCATTCTTGTTCATTAATATTTCAGTTAACTGTTTTAATTATTTATTTGATAATTTTCATTTGTTTCCACCTGCGACAAACTCTGCAAGGGTCAATAGCAGCATTTTTTGTTTATTTGTGTGATGGAGAGCCATACCATCTTGGTTCAGTATATGTTGTTGTTTGTTGTTTAAGATTTGCTACTTGGAACAAAAAGTTCCCAGTAAGCACAGACTATGGTGAGCCCGTAGAAGGTTCAGTATAGCTGCGATGCCACAACCATCACAGCATTTATTTCATTTACAGTAGTACCTCGGATTATGAACGTTCCTGGTTATAAGTTTTTCGAGGTTACGATGCAGGATTTGCTCGGAAAATTTAATCGGATACGAGCATTGCCTCAGGATACGAGGGTGTTGATACATGTACGGGCTGACCTAGCGCGTGGTGGCACGGCTGATCGCACCTCAGTTTACCAGTGCCTCGCGCCCAGGGACTATCCCGCCTAAATTCTTCGCAAAGATTTAGTTTTTTTGGATTTTGGGCTATTTAAGCATAAAAGTTGTTATTATGTAATACTCGTCATGGGTCCCAAGAAAGCCAGTGGTAAGGTTCAACCTAAGAAAATAGTTGTTG